>SNQJ01S0050912.1:39260-77374 GCA_010110895.2 Picea sitchensis
GACATAGGTAGGTTACATGTTCTCGGCACATATAGTGTAACAAATATTTTGATTACGAATCCTGGATTCACATATAAATGAGTGTAATATATTGAGCATATTTATACACCAACAACGTTGTTGAAATCCATGTTCTCTGAGTCTGACCTTGAATGCCAAGGTTCGAACATTTTTGCTAGGCACCCCTTATTTGCAAGTGCCAATTGCCTTCTTGTGGGTGACCGCCATTTCCACATTGCAAATGCAATGAGAAAGTATCCATACATGAAATTTCCTCCATTATTATGAGCTTCCTCGTTAGCAATGGGGAGATCCTCTAGCAAATAGTTGCACCAGTTAAACATTGCTCCGTTCACGCAAAATTCTGCTATTGAGAGAGTGTCTGGAGTATATTATCCCTTATAGTATGAGAGCATAACCTTACTTGTGATCACGTAACAGGTTTTTTGGACCATCTCTGGTAGAATTGGCTCAATTTTGGTTGTGCATCCACCTCTCTGGGTATGGAATTTCTCATATAGGATGACTTCTCCCTTCTTCTTCCCATGATTACTTGGGTTTTGGAATCCTTTCGATACATATTCACCCTCAAGGGATAATCTGGTGATATATTGGATGTTCTCTGCATGAATTGGATATTGTTTATCGATCGATAATCTCCTATCATGCACCTGACTAATCAAAAGCTTGGTGCACCACACAACCTCACCAGTGGTTCTGAATACCGGTAAATCCTTGAGGTGCATGATGGTGGAATTAAACATGTTGATGAATTATGTCTTTGAAACAAACTGCATGCCTCCCATTTCATTTGGATTCAAGTCCCATAACATACTAATATTCATCTGAGGAAACAATACTTGGTCTGTTAGGTCAAGGTCGAGGATTTTTAATTTCTCAACCTTTCCCTTGACATCACCCATAACCTCGACTCGGGGATCACATGGTTCATCTAGAATTGGTTCTTTTGGATCCAAACTTCAACGTCTTGTTACTCTCAGCATGTTGGCTCTGGATTACTGGAAAGCTAGACTAGCTGAGTTGGGGGTCGGGGTTGCAATTGGGGAGTGGGGCATTTCATAGATGAGACAAGGGTGAAGATAGCGCAAAAAAAAATATAGATGAGATAAACAATAAGTCTCGCTCGTGGGTTCGCAATATCGTATAAACGGGATAACTGGAGAGCTCTATAATTACTCCTAAAGACACTCATCATTAGGCCAACAACTCAATATGAAGCTCCGGTGTTCAAGAGGACTGGTAACGGGGTAAAATACCTATGGTGATATGGGTGTTAATGAACAGACTGATAGGGACATGGTCGACCTAGGGGACTTACCATTTTAATGGTTGAGAATCCTGGAGGGAATATCGATGTCATCTACGGTATCTCATCTTTATGGATTGACGGAAAGTTCCAACGGGTTATTGTAGCTACCATAAAGGGTACGACTAGACATGATGCATACGTAACATGGGCTATGATACAGTTCGAATCTCCCCCCCTCCGATGATCCAAAAAGATCTTTTAAAGACTATGGTTGAGTTTTAAAACATGTGTTCTTTAACCATTTAGGAATTTGATGAAAGAGGAAGAATTTAAAGATGAAAGATGGAATCCATATAAACATACACATATCTAAAAATAATCATAAAGAAACAACAAAGTTGATAATGGAGTTCGGCAATATCGCCTATGTCTCCAGGCCTTTGTGTAAGTGGGTGAGGCTTTCTTATTTATGTTCAAAGATTCAAATTTACATCATAAAAGTTTCAAATGGATTGAAAATTGATCTGGTTGTGTTCTGATAGATCTCAACAACCCATCAAAACTGACGTCACTGAAAACAGATGAACGAATCTCCCAGAAATGGCCCGCAAAGTTGCTCTCCTCAATAGCTTCCTTGCATAAAAATGGATTTGCCTTAACAATTCATCAACATTTTCCTGATCTAAACCTCCTCATATTTGTCTTCAAGAACCTTTGTCTTGTATAGACTTGAAGTTGGCAACAAACTCCCAACTTCCCCCCAATATCTAGCCTAAAAAAGGGCCCAAGATCCTCCAAAAATGGAATAAATCTCCCAAAATTGGTTAAAAATCCATTAAAATCATATCATATAGTTTAAAACCCACTATTTTGCAAAAATATGGCACAGCCCCCCAATCCTCGAGCTCCTAGTCACATTTGCACTCCATGTGGCCCTGGGCTAGGCTGGTTTGTTGGCCCCCTCCAGTCCTGGATCCTGGTCATAAGGCTTGGCCCATGTGGCCATGGCCTCAAGATCCACGCACATATAAATAGTTATCCCCCTGGTCATAAGGCTCTAGTTACGCACCCTGGTTGGTGGGCTATCTCGACCGACCAACTCTAACCCCACACAAATCCACGCTAATCGTATTATGGAGTGGCCTGGGTCATATGAAATGGTCATATGGTTATGTCGAGTCGGGGGCTGGCAAGAACTAGGACTGACCCCATACTCCGCTCCAAACACGATATACCAACGATCATATGCATAATGGTCATGTGGTTTAGGTCCTATGATGTGCGTGTCAGGGGCTAGGGCTAGGCCCCATCCCTTAACTCTGCCTGACATTCAACATATTTCAACTCAAATATAATGTTTTCGCCATAGGGGTTAAGAAACAATGTGGGCAGGCTGGTAGACCAGCCCTGCCAAATTCATTCACCTAGACCAAATTTCACGGGTTCGAGTCCCAGACAGTCAAATAAACCTTTTCCAAAAAGATCGACTAATGGAGGGGTGCCACATGGAACCATAATACTTTCCCACTAACTGCCATGTGTCCAAATATCACTGGTCCATGCAACTGCCAACATATCATATCATGATTTGACCACCTCTCTACCTAGTCAGCGTGCCACTGTACCTACCACATCACTCTACCAGTCCAATCAGTTTCCACGTTTCATACGACTGTACAGACCTTGCCACGTCACCTGTACGGACATGCCACATGTCACCCTTGTAGTGGTGCCATGTGTCACAATATAAATCGACTATATGTCGACCATCAACTACCCAGTCAATACTAACGCATCACTTCCATGTCACATGTACACTCGTACGGCCTGTACATTCAACTGCCACATCAAGACTATATGGACTGTATAGTCAACAAATTTTGCCTGTTTGGAAAAATGAACAGATCACGATATCTTTTGCATATGATGTTTGTTTGATCTTTTTCAAGTTGCATTGGGTTTGTATCGATGAGGCCTACACACAAATCCGTTTTGAAGACATTCTGAGCACTTTGATTTTTAGGACTTCTTGGACCAATTTTGGCTCCTGGATCCATTCTAGATCATGCCTCCCCACTAAGACATTTTGGTCCTCCAAAAGGTTACAAAATTGACCTTACTGATTACATACTCATAAGGATAAACAAAACACTATGTTGTACAAAATGATGTTATAACAGGTCATCATTACAACATGTGTGATTACATTAATGGAAGCAAAATACAATGAAGATGTGACATCCACTTCTGGAAAAACCAAGTGAATGGTTTCTTTCCTCCATGTTGTTCCTATTGCTTATTTGGTAATGCCTCTTCCTTTATGAGTACATGTGCAATCATTTTGTCCTTCTTTGGACGGAGCTCCAGATTAAGCTTCCAACATTTAGCCTTTTGATGTCCACCCTTGTTGTAATAAGTGCAGTGGTTTTTTGGCATCCAAACTTGTTTTCTCTTCTCTTTATTCCATTTTGGAGTTGAGTCTTTACGTCGTGTATCCTTCCTGGTCGACATAAATTTCCTGTACAAAGATTGTTTCTTCCAACACTTGGCCACACAATTCTTGGGTGAATGAAAAAACGTACAAGGATACATGTTCCACAAATTTTGGGTTACATGATTATGCTTTTTATAATCAAAAAGAGAATTGGAACAACCATGACCATTATACCTTTATTTCTTATCTTCACTTTTATTTGGAGATGACTTGCATTCACTATCACCATCATGGAGTGATACACCATCACCTTTCGTGAATTGTTCCCACAATGACTTAGGTTGGTCATTTGAAGCATCACTTGCTTCCAATGGTTTGGATCATTCTCCAATCTCCTCTTCACCATATCCCATTCCTAAATAATGAGGTCTTTCCACAACCTCTATGGTATTAACAATACCTTGGCCCTTATTTCGAAGGCCCTTTCCTTCATAACCCATCTTGGTTAGCAATTTCAAACCTATACCTCTTGTATGTTTTTCAAATGCACCAAAAGAACCATCTTGATGGGAACAATGTGAAATTGATGAATGACTTCCACTGCATACCTTAGAGACGATTTCTGATTCGGTGTAGAAGGAAATTCCTTCAATTCTTATTTGTTTTTGTCATTCTTTGAAGATTTCCCTTGAACCGGTCTCTTTCATTCCAAGTACTCTTCATACAACACTTTCACCATCTTTTCCATGGCAAAGAGAGTTTTTTGAAAATCCTTCTCATCTTGAGAAAGTCCCTCTATAGATGCCATTTTCTCCTTTGATATTTCCCTGGTAATCATGCAAACTCAAAAACCAACCATCAACTATCTCTGATACCACTAGATCCAAAAATATCTCTTAAAGACTATGGTTGAGTTTTAAAACATGTGTTCTTTAACCATTTAGGAATTTGATGAAAGAGGAAGAATTTAAATATGAAACATGGCAGCCATATAAACATATATAGATCTGGAAATAAGCATAAAGAAACAACAAACCATCAACAACAAAGTTGATAATGGAGTTCAACAATATCGCCTATGTCTCTGGGCCTTTGTCTAAGTGGGTGAGGTTTTATTATTTATGTTCAAAGCTTAAAAATTAAATCATAAAAGTTCAAAATGGATTACAAACTGATCTGGTTGTGTTCTTCTAGATATCAATAACCCATCAAAACTGATGACACTGAAAACGGATGAACGAAGCTCCCATAAATGGCCTGCACAGTTGCTCTTCTCAATAGCTTCCCTGCATAAAAGTGGATTTGCCTTAGCAATTCATCAGAATTTTCCTAATCTGAACCTCCTCCTCTTTGGCTTCAAGAAACTTTGGTTTATATATATTTGAAGTTAGCAACAAACTCCCAACTAACCCCCAAGATCTAGCCTCAAAAAGGGCCCAAGATCCTCCAAAAATGGATTCAATCTCTCAAAACTGGTTAAAAATCCATTAAAATCATATCATATAGTTTAAAACCCAGTATTTGGCCAAAATAGGTCGCATCCCCCCGATCCTCGGGCTCTTGGTCACATGCACGCTCCATGTGGCCCTGGGCTAGGTGGGTGCATTGGGACCCCTCCGGTCTTGGCTCCTGGTCATAAGGCTTGGCCCATGTGGCCACGGCCTCAAGCTCCACGCTCATATAAAATGTTATCCCCTAGTCATAAGACTCTGGTTACGCACCCTGTTCGGCGGGCTAGCCTGACCGACCGACATTAACCCCACACAAATTCGTGCTAACCGTATTATGGAGTGGCCTGGGTCATATGAAACAGTCGTATGGTTACGTCGAACTAGGGGCTGGAAAGAATTGGGGCTAACCCCATACTCCACTCCAAAAATGATATACCAATGAGCATATGCGTAAAATTTATGTGGTTCAGGTCCTATTTTGTGCACGTCGGGGGCTGGGGCTAGGCCCCATCCCTTAACGCTGCCCGATATTCAACATATTTCAACTCAAATATAATGTTTGCACCATAGGGGTTAAGAAACAATGTGAGCAGGTTGGTAGCCTGGCCCTACCAAATCCATTCACCCGAACCAAAGGTCACGGGTTCGACTCCCTGGGAGTTAAATAAACGTTTTCCAAAACAGAACGACAAATGGAGGGGTTCCAAGTGGTAGCCCAAGACTGGGCCAAGTGGCACCATAATACTTGCCCACTAACTTCCACATGTCCAAATATGAATGATCCACACAGCTGCTAACATTTCATATCATGATTCGACCACCTATCTTCCTAGTCAGCATGCCAATGTACCTACCACATCACTTTTCTAGTCCAATCAGCTGCCACATGTTGTATGGATGTACGGACCTTGCCACGTCAGCTGTACGGATATTCCACATGTCACCCTTGCAGTGGTGGCATGTGTCACAATATAAATCATCCATTTTTTGTCCATCAACTACCCAATCAATGTCAACGCATCATTTCCATGTCACATGTACGGTCGTACGTCCTATACAGTCAACTTCCACGTCAGTACTATACGGACTGTACAGTCAGCAAATTTTTCCTGTTTGGAAAAACAAATAGATCATGATATATTTCGCATACAACATTCGTTTGAGCCCATTCAAGTTGCATTGGGTTCATATCAACGAGGCCTACGCACACGTCCGTCTTGAATCCATTCTAAGAACTTTGATTTTTAGGCCTTCCTAGACCAATTTTGGCTCCTGGATCATCCGACCACAATGGGGGTCCCCATCATGTTTAATGACTTCATTTAATGTAAGGGTGAATCTTCCGACCCTGGGAGGCCAATTAAGTTTTTTTTCACATAAGAAACACTCAGACGGGAAAAAAACATATGTTGTTGTGCCATTATGCACATTCCAACATTATTAACTGAATTAAAGAAATTACAAAAAATTAAAATCTAACTATTGTACAAGCTCCCTTGGACTGGAGAAATGGTCCTTTGGTTCAACCATGAGAAATTTAGATCTTCAGGCGGGTTCCATTCACCCAACCTGGTCGAAGGATATCATCCAGTTGCGCTAGCTTGATTGCACCAGAGTGTCAGATTTCCGCAACTATAAATGGAGCCAACCAATGCATGTACAACTTGCCTGGATTATTTTGATACGCATGTACAACTTGGTTCGGATTATTTTGATAACCGATCAGTCATAGAGTAGTACTCCATAAAATTCTTTGTTAAATATTTTGGACTTAATGTTCCTGCCATGCCAAGATTTTTGTCTAGATTTCTCAACTAACTAATGAAAATATGCTAGAAATCTCACTTCCTCAAGTTCCCGTAAGTCTGCAATCCTTAAGAACCGGATTCGGCTATCCTCAGAATGTGTGTAGGCTATGCTATATAGAGACTAGGGGTGATAAAATATGAAAGTACAACAACTTCTTTCCCATAAAACCAACTCGAGATGGGGTATACCATGTAGATTCTTTTCATGTATTCTCAGAAGCTCCATAAGACCCACTGAACTCTATTATCCCACCGCTTGTGCAACATACTTTTGTCGGTCCTCTTTCCATAATTTTATTAAATTCCTCCACTGTATCATTAGCATGTGGATGGTAGGGACTACTCTTATGGTGTTGTATAAAGAATTATGTTATCAATGTTGTGATTTTGTTGTTGATAAAGTAACTACCTTGATCATCGGACAAGCTTCTAGGACATCCAAACCGAGTAATGACGTTTTCAAAGATAAATCTAGCAACTATATATGTCGAACAATCTCGAACTCGCCCTGCTTCAACCCATCTTGTGAGGTAATTTGTTGCGGTAATGATGTATTCGGACTTTGAATGCTTAGTCGGGGGGTTGATCAGTCCAATAAAGCCAACAACCCACTTCTCAAATGTATGAAGTGCTCTGACTAGTTGAAGGGGTAATTCATCTCCACGTGATGGCTTTCCTACTCTTTGGCAGGTGTCACAAGATCTAGCATACTCTTTAGCATCCTTAAATAACATAGCCCACCATAATCCAACTTGAAGTACCTTCTATGTAGTAGATTTACCTCCAACAAGTCCTCCTGCAACTCCATTGTGGCATTCCCACAGGATGTCTTATCTTTCATGGTTCAAGACACATCTTATGAGGATGTTTTCTAGTCCCAATTTATAAAGTTGTCCCGCAATTAGTTTATAGTCTGTTGCACAAACCACCATATGTCATTTTTAGGTTGCAGAGTAATTTTCTAGGCAGGTCCCTATACTAAGGAAGAAATCAATGTCTTCAAGATACTTTGGGATAGCCTCAATTTGGAATAGGTCCGCATCTAGGAGTTTATCATCCACTAATCCACCACTTTCCCCTGACTCCAACCTAGAAAGGTGATATGGACCTACATTGCATATTTCAGGTTTGAAAATTACTTCGAATGAAAACTCTTGAAAGAGCAGTAGCCACCTGCAAATCCTACCTTCAAGTATTGGTTTATTAACTAGGTACTTCAACGCAGAGTGGTCAATAAAAAACTTGAAATGAGAGCCTAACAAATAGTTTCTAAAATTTGTAATTCATAAATCATATCTAGACCTTCCCTTTTGGTGGTTGTGTAGTTGTGTTCGTCTTGAAAAAATTTTCTACTGGAAAAATAGATAGGGTGATCCATATTTCCTTCCCCTGGTTGTGCTAAAATGGCTCCCAGGGAAATGCCTAATGCATCCACATGTACATGGAATTCAATTTCCCAATTGGAAAATATCAAGATAGGGTAAGTACTTAGTTTTTCTTTGAGAATGTCGAATGCTTTGTCACATTTTGGTGTCCACCGAAATATTTTTGACGTCTTCAACAATTTTTCTAGAGGTGTTGTGATAGTTTCATATCTTATGATGAACCTGTGGTAACATCCTGTATTTCCAAGGGTAGAGCCCAACAGTTTATCACTTGTATGTGGCAACATGTTCAAAATGACCGCAACTTTAGTTGGGTCTACCAAGTCTCCTTCTTTGCATACAATATGGCCCATCATATTTCCATATGGTACAAAGAAGATGCATTTTCTTAGATTAAAATATATCTGCAATTCACGACATCTATCAAACGTTAACCGGAGCATCCCTACATGGTCCTTTAATAGGTTGTATATTGTCCAATCGTCCATGTAGACCTCTACAAACTTGTGGATGAACTCTTGAAATGTTTCTATTATAATCTGAGAGAAGACTGTAGGGGCATTATTTAAGATAAAGGACATTATGGTGTATGTGAATGACCCCCATTTAGTTATGAATTTGGTATTTTTCTTGTCTTCCTTTGCAATTATGACTTGGTGATATCCTGAGAATCTGTTCGTAAATGAATAAGATTCTTTTCCCGCAACTTGATCTAACACCTCATCACTGAAAGGTGCTAGAAATGGATCATGGACACGTGCATAATTTAGACTTATGTAGTCTACACAGACCCAAATGTCTTTTGTATCCTTGTTTCTCTAGATAACTATGGGGCTAATCCACCCTGCTTCTTCAATTGGAAAAATAAGTCCTACCATAAGCATTTTTTCTACTTCCTTCTTGACCTTCTCTTTTATTTTAGGATTAAGGTGGTATGGTATATGCTTCATGGGTTTTGAGTCAGGTTTCAAATCAATTTCCATTTCTCCCATGGCTCCTTTTATACCTTTCATTTCTGAGAACGTTTTCAGGAACAAGTCCTCATACTCCCACAACAGGATGTGTACTTCATTCATAGTTTTCTCATCGCAATAATATCCTATGGAATCTATATTAGGATGATCTATACTCCCTATATTAACTTTTTGCAACTTTAGTGGATGGTTATAGAGCTACAGGTGTGATTAGGTATAGTATATTGAATCTCTCTACTACCTTTTGTTTCTTTAATAGTTAAGTTTCTAATCTCTTTTAATTCATCTGGTTTTTCTAGGTCATTATCAAATTTACAACAAGCTACAACTATCTTATCAGATTCCAGACTCAGACTAGACTAAAGCAATTGAACATGGTCAACACATACTACTGGGTTTGGCCTCTTTTTGAAAATGTCAGTAAAAAGAATTTCTCTGATTCTTTGAAGGACTGTGTTAAGATCATGGTTCTTATTTGTAAAGGAGAATTCCTTGAAAAATTGGTCTTGTAAGGTCTACCAAAATCTTGTTTGTCTTCTGACCTCTTCATGCATGTACTAGGATTTTAGGATTGGACCTAGTAAATGGAAAAATACCTGAACCCATAGGTGAGAGGGTACTTCCGCAACTTGCCACTGCTTTAAGCAATGCTCAATATGCACTTTAGGGTTAGATCATCCATCGAACAGTTGTGCATCTTGAAAATATATATTCATCTCTTCTTTCAGTCGATCCCTACTTTGGAATCGACATCATATGGATTGATTCGCGTCCTCCCACTCCATAATCAAGGCTTTATGAGTGGCCCACCATCTAGCAGGGGTATCCTGCAAGGCTAAGTCAAGAACAAATATCCTTTGATTCATCACTATTTTTTCTTCCATGATGGAAAGAAAATTATGTACCTCTAAGGTACCATCATATGTCGTGTGTTCTCTGATATCAGTTCCAATCCATATCATTGCTATGATAGTTGCACATTGTCTTTAGAATTGTTCATATGAGATTTGTTGCCAACTGTCAAATTCTAATTCTGAATCCTCATCAACAAATTGCATGTTTCTCCAACTTACTGATCCATCTGTAGTGGGATTTATGTAATCTAGTCTCATTCCTTATTTTATGGTGTATAATTGGTTGAGATCATTTGAATCCATATTGTTGTCCATTGGTTAAGTGTATCTAGGCCCTAAATACGGATCTAAGGATTGAACTACTTTTATCCCATCTGCTTCAAACGTATGGTGTCCCTCTTTACATCAATAATAACATAGTTGTCATATGCCCAATCAATTTCAAGTAGAGTAGGGTAGGGATCCTTATCTCGCATGATTTCAATTACCTCAAAATCGGTTGTTGTTTTAACTCCCGCAACATCTATTTCCACATTTTCTATCCTTCCTACTAGAAAAATGTAGTGTTGGTTTTCCATTCTCAACTAGATGGGGGCATACACTAACTGAGGTTTTCCCAAACCTTCCCAGATCATTTTGGGTAGTATGTTGACATCGTATCCCAAATCTAGCATTACATGTTTGATTTCAAAACCATCTAGTTGGGCTTCTAACTTGAATTATTTTCATGTTCGCACCTTTCTTCTTTGTATTTTGTGGGTATTCTTCTCAGGGAAGCTAATCCTTACTATGGATTATGGGGTTCCCTCATTTCCCATTATTAGGTATAGGGTATTGCACAACTTCTTCGTAAGTTGGGCATCCCCTAGGATATCAAAGAACAATTGAAACCAGAGATTGACTACGCTTTGAGATTGCTTAGGGTGTCTCTTTGGAATTAAAGAGTTTCTAGGTGTCGATGGTGAGGTAGGGGCTTGCAGAGGTTTAGGTTGAAAGGTAAATTTAGGGGAATTCTCCATTATTCCTAGGTTAGGGATACCCTTAAATATTTATCTTGCATATTTTAAGAACCACTTTTTTTCATAGGGTCGTACCTGTCATCCTTGGGAGATGCTTTCTGAATCTTGGGGTGACTGTCTGCATCTGCCACAATTGTTTCTCCTCTGTGAGTAATGATGTTGATCTTAGGTAGTTCTCCCTCGATTCCCTTTTTCAATTCCAAACCTATGAATTTATCTCCTCATTGAAGAACTTGATATTCCTATTTTGTGATCAGTTCTGGGCATTCTTTGGTTGCGTGCCCATTAGTTCTGCAGTGATATCACCATGGTCATATTCGGTGAGGGAAGTCTCTGGTCAAGTGACATTGTTTGTTGCAGTTGCAACACCTTATCATCCCTCTTCCTCCATTTCTTCCTCCTCTGAATCCACCTCCCACCCCACTTCCCTGGCCTCTTCCATGTCCTTGGGGGGGTTCGTTTATTCTGAATGTTGTCTGGTATAATCTGTCAGCAAGTGTGTCCAATGCTCTACATTTATTTTTAGCATTTTTCGTAGATGCGTAGAACTCATAATGTATTGTATTGGGTGCATTTGTGTACTTATGCATGATAGGACATCACCTCGACGCATGCCCATGTGTCTGAAAAATATCACAATATTTAGTTGGTTGAGATGTTTCAATGCCTAGAAAGGTATGGTATAGCCCCGATGCATGGAATGGTGGAGTCACATATACTTGCGCAACTCATCCTATTGGTTCTGGAGAGGGTCCCATCGGATTGTGAGGAGGTCCCATTCCCCTCATGTGAAAACATCCATTTACCATATTCCCTTATGTGTAGCATCCTCTACACCAAACCTCAAGTCGTCTTGGTCTTGGTATGGTTAATTATTGAATATTCTTCGTTAGCGTTGATATTTTTCCTTGTATTTGCGACAAATTTTCATCCACTGGAGGCCTGGTCACCCTCAAAATCCCTGGCTAACCTGCCTTGGCTTCAATCTTCATCGACTGTTCCAAGGTGTCTGTTAAGGTGGCTATTTGTTGTTGTGTTAAAGGAATTCTCACTAGAGGTAGTAATCCTTGGATTTACCATTCCCTCTAGTGATCTTCATGAATTGGATGCACTAACCTCCCAGTAAAATCTTTAAATTTATGACTGTTCTCCCACATATATTCTCCTTCCCTTTGTTGTATCTCCCACAAATCAGAGAGATCTTGTTTTTCTAACTGAGGTAGTTTGAATTCAGCGATGAAATTCAAATGAACTTGGTAAAGGGTGAATGATTCTCCTTGCACCCCTAGTTCAATAGACTTCATGTACCATTTGAGGTCACGACCCCTCAAGGTAGTATGAAAATATAATAACTTGTTTACATCGAGAGTCCCTCTGGATATCCAAATGGCTTCACATAGGAACCAATGTTTCTCTACATCCTCATCCCCTTTACCCCATAACTCTGGGTATCGGGCGATCGAGCCTCCCATATTTCCATCCATTATGGGTCTTATTGTTCCTATTAAAATAAAACCTAACAGTCTTGGTTGTGATATATCAAGCAATCCCAATATCCTCTGAGCATTTACACTCACAGACTGTGAATGACCAACTGGATGCAATAGAATAGAAATAGCATAAGTATGTGGTATAGATCTTACCATGGGTATAGAGGACACCTAGGGAACAGGTGATTTGGGGGTGATTCCGCCGACTTCAAGGTGGGTTTATTTGATTTGGGGGGTCTAGTTTCTTCCTCTGGAACAGCCTTCTCGACCTGATTTCCGATGTTTCCTGATATTGAGGCTAAATCTTCTTGGTCTTCTGCAAGATCCATACCTACATCATATTCCCTTGCTTCTACACACTCCTCTTCTCTTCCACTTACCTGGGGACTCCTTTCTCTATGCGCTTCTCTCTATTGTAACCTTAGACTAGCCAGTCTTTCTTGTCTTCTTACCTTCCTCAACTCTTCCTTCTTTCTTTCATATGTTCCTCTTGTTCCAATTTATTTCCACAATACCTCATACAAATTTTCCTCTTTCTTTACCTTTCAGCACCACCACTTATCAACTATGGAACCTCTCCTCAAGGATCGCTCGTTTCTTTCTTTATTTTCTTGATCTTCCCCCATTTGTCAAAAAACCCTTTCCCCTTCTTAGGTCATGATCCTACCCCAAAATCACCCTACCCCAAGCGTAGTTATTTAGGCTACCATTTCAATTCAGGTAATAGTTATCATCACCTCCTCCATCAAGAATGCTTTGATCCACAGGGGAATTTCCCTCAATAGTCTTCCACATGCACCTTTCTTGAAATTTTCTTCCGCCCATGAAAAATATTGGTGATTCTCAGCTGCGAATTCAATGATATATCATTTCAGAGTCATGTTAACCCATAAATTGACTTCTTGCATAATATGGTGATCCAACCGATGAAGTGTTTCGGTCTTCTCTATGTCCCACGTACAAGTCTTCTTGGAGCGTTCTTTGAATTATGTAGCTTCTCAACTCTTCCTCATTTCTTTCATATGTTCCTCTTGATCCAATTTCTTTCTGTAATACCTCAGACTACATTTTTTCTTTCTTTACCTTTCCACACCACCACTTCTCAACTATGGTGGCTCTCCTCAAGGCTTTCTCATTTCTTGCATTATTTTCTTGATCTTCCCCCATATTTCAAAGAACCATTTCCCCTTCTTAGGTCGTGATCCTACCCCAAAATCACCCTACCACAAGTGTAGGTGTTTAGGCTTCCATTTCAATCGAGTGAATAGTTATGATCCCCTCCTCCATCAATAATTATTTGATCCACAAGGGAATTTCCCTCAATAGTCTTTTTCATGCACCTTTCCTGAAAATTTATTTTGCCCGTGAAAAAGATTGGTGATTCTCAGCTGTGAATTCAATGATATATCCTTCCAGAGTCGTGTTAACCCAGAAATCGATTGCTCGCGTAATCTGGTGATCCAACCGATGAAGTGTTGTGATATTCTTTGTTTCCCACGTACAGGTCTTCTTGGCGCATTCTTTGAATTATGGAGATTCTTGTAGTTGATCTATCCAATGGAACAGTTCTTCCAGGAATTTTACCCAGAATTTCTCATACTGCTCACTCGATCTTTCTGAGTAAAATATAGAATCTATTGTAGAATCCATATAAAGGCGTCACAATTTTGTTCCCACCATTGTCGAATATCAGATCTATATATCTGTGGAAGCATTCTCCTTGAAGGTGTTAAGGTTTAATATATTATTAGGTTTCTTTTATTTCATTAGATAACCATAGCATAAATAAGATCACTAAGAAATACACAATCACAAGAGACACATAATTTATCCTGGGAAACCCTCATGGGGAGAAAACCCAACAAACAATTCCTTAATATAGATAACCAATACAATTCCAAGAGATAAATCAACCAAATACAGAAAGCCCTCTCCCAAGAATGTGCCTATCTCTCTATCTTCTTCTCCAACTGCAGCTCCGAACTTGTGCTCTGATGAAGTGGTGAGTGTTCAAATGAGGCGCTAGCCTCTCTTATTTATACAATCTGTCACGTGTGAACTGGGGTATCTTTTCACTGGCTGGACCAACTTCTCATTCTGGGCGGTTATAACCACTTTAATATATTATGGGGCCGACTTTTCATTTATACCATTACAATTAGGGTTTGACCAATCCACAAAAGGGGATTTGGTCATTTACAATACCCGACATGATCAATCCACAAAAGGGGATTGATCTAATGAATAATACATTAATAATAATTAGAATACTCTTCGCAATTACAATATTTCAACACTCCCCCTCAACAAGAAGGGTATTCTACAACAAAATCGGACGAGACAGAGGGAAACATCATCAACAACATCTTGGAACATTGACTAGCATATCTATAAATCATCAGAATTTTTTCTCATCATCAATATTATCATTCACAGCAGAGAGCTAGAATATCATCATCATCCTCATCGGTATGAGGCTAAGTTAATATCATCATCATCTTCACCGTGAGGCTAAAGTAACATCATCATCTTTGGCATGAAAGATGAAATGACATCATCATCATCATAATCATCTTCAACAAGGAGATGAAGTGGCATCATCATCATCATCTTCAGCAAGAAGCTGAACTGGCATCATCATCATCATCTTTAGTAAGAAACTGAAGTGGCATCATCATCATTATCTTCATCAAGAATTTGAAGTGTCATCATCATCATCATCTACATCAACATGGATTAGTATAACACTGATACAACATCATCATCAATAATAACAAAAGGTTGATACAACATCAAAAGAAAAAATATCACAGCACAAAGGCTGGAGCATCAACAACAACAACAACAACACAGCACGAAGGCTGGAGCATCATCAACATCAACACTAGGCTAAGAGTCTTCAGCACGAGGTTGGCATCACAGCACAAAGCTGGCAACACATCATCACAACACGAGGCTGGCACATCATCACAACACGAGGCTTTCATGTCATCGGCACAAGGCTGGCATCACAAAAATTAAGATGGAACATCATCATAGCACAAGGCTATCACATCATCACAGCACGACGTTGGCACATCATCACAACACGAGGCCGGCACACTACACAACAATTAAGTTGGGATCACAACATAACAGTTAAGATGGAATCAAAACACAACAGTTAAGATGGAATCACAACACATCAATTAAGATGGAATCACAACACAACAATTAAGATGGAATCAACAATTAAGATGGAATCTCAACACAACAATTAAGTTGGCATCAACAATTAAGTTGGAATCTCAACACAACAATTAAGATGGCATCAACAATTAAGCTCGAATCTGAACACAACAATTAAGTTGGAAGCACAACACTTGGCTAGCATCTCAATACAACAATTAAGCTAGAAGCACAACACTCAGATGGCATCTCAACACAATAATTAAGCTGGAAGCACAATACTCGGCTAGCATCTCGACACAACAATTAAGCTGGAATCACAGCACTAGGTTGGTATATCAACACAACACTACTCCCCCTATCGAGGGAGGTCCTTTCAGACTATACCGATATTATCTTGAAAGTGCTCAAACTTTACACAAGATAGAGTCTTGGTCAACACATAGGCAACCTGTTCATCTGTGTTAACATATTGGAGCTTTATGGCTCCTCTCTACACCATGTCACAGATGTAATGGTATTGCATCTCTATGTGTTTCGAATTGTCAAGAAATACATGATTCTTTGTTATCTTTATACAACTCTGATTATCACATAGGATCGTGGTTTCTTCCATCTCTAGGTTGAATAGACCATGCAACAATGTATTCTTCTTCCATTGTACTGAGAGAAATGCTTGATTGCTTCCTACCCTTCCATGAGATCATGGTTGATCCCAAACTGAAACAACATCCTGAAGTGATCTTCCTGTCAGAGACACTTCAAGCCCAATCTGAATTAGTGTACCCACTCAGTGTTAAAATATGATCTCCATCATAACTGAGACCATAATATAATGTACCCTTAAGGTACCTCATTAGATGTTTTGCAACAACTAGGTGAACATGTTTGGGTTCTACCAGAAACTAACTCAAAGTGTTCATGGAAAAAAAAATATTTGGTCTAGTGTTCGTCAGATACATCAGGGATCAGATGATCTGTCTATACATCGTGGCATCAATCAATTCTGACGAAGTGTCAACTAGAATATTCATCTTCATTTCCATGGGTGTATTCATGGACTTTCACTCCAACATATCAAATCTCTTCAGTATTTCAACTGCATACTTCCCTTGGTTAAGGAAGATTCTCTCTAGGCTCTGCCATACCTCAAGACCTAATAAATAATGCATTAGTCCAAGGTCTTTCATCTCAAATTATCAAGCGAGATTCTTCTTACATTCAGTGATGAGATTTTCTTCTCCAGAATAAGTCATCCACATACAACAGAAATATCACCAACTCATCATTCATAACCTTGAAGTAAAGGTTATAATCAACTTTACTCTTGGTAAATCCCAAGCTCGTCAGGAAACTATCAATTCTTCCATTCCAAGCTCTAGGAGCTTGCTTCAACACGTACAGAGCTTCCTTCAACTGGTAGAAATGAGTCTTTCTATCTTCAATATTTAAATAAAAGTTTCTCATTACATTGTACCAATCTGATACACTTGCTCAGCGAAAACTCAATCTGCACAAACATGTGCTAGCTCTATGTGCTTTATGTAAGGCACTATCTCTCTCACTGTCTGGGAGTATGTCCTCTACTCTCTCTTCAACTGTTCCTTCTAGAATCTGGGACTTTGCACCTGCAGTTGCTCTAAGGCTGAGAATGACTGCTTCATTCTCACTGTGGCTGCTAAAATCTGAGAGTAACTCCTCTTAGTTTATCACAACAATAGTTTCATATGAAACTGAGAGTGGCTCAATAATTGATACTGAAGATAACTCTTCTTCTTTCATGGAGGTAACTTTATATTTCATTGTAGTCATGTCTCCATGACCCAACTAGTGTACTGCACCAACTACCACTCAATTTTAAATATGGGGATTGCTCCCCCTACATCTCATACTATATATGAATCATGGTTGTTCTAGTTGTCTTCATAAATACTGGAACTATTTCTTCAATAAGTGTCTCATCACAGTCTTCTCCCTTTTGCTAGGAGAATCCTCTCGACATACATTAGGCTTTGTACATCTGCAACATGTTTGATCTGTATAGATCAATATTGGAAGTCAATACTAGCTTTACTTATCATGGAGGAATCCATATCCTAGTCTTTCTAACTGGCTTCCTTCTTTGTCATTGAAACAAGGGAATCTTCCCAGGAGATTTCATATCTCCTAGAAGTTTGTGAAGCTATGATCTAGTCTTCTCACGGAATCTATCTCCCAGTCATGGAAATTTACTCTTCATATGATACTTTATGAGATCAGGCTTACTCTCGATTTCTTCTGAGTCTATAAGGACTTCATCATCTCTTATAGGGTATACTTGGTGTTGAATACCAAGTCTAGATGTGAAAGACAGAGTCAGGATTCAAACAAGTTATGCTTCCCATTCTAATGTTCGGTCATCTTTGGAGCCTTCTGCTCCTTTCAATCAATCTTCAATCTTCATGTCTCATATAATATGTTTCCTTCAACAACCTTCACTATAGCTTCCTCAGAGTTATCACCTGTGACTTGAAACAAGGTCAACAAGCAAGAATAATACTCCTTTGATAGTAGTAGATAAAACAATAGCACGAATAATCATCACAGTAGCTCCTTCAAAGCTATCACTTGTGACCTATCTAAAGTAAGGATCAAAAGTAATAAATATAATACTAAATGAGGTCAACAATCTTATAGTGTTTTGATGAACCATTCCTCCATGGAAACCTGGAACTAACACAAGAGGTTTCTCCTAGAGGAGATGTTAGTTGTATCAGGCAAATGATTACATTAAGCATTTATCTCAATATGCTCACATGCTACCAAGTATAGTAATTTTCAAAGACTTATATATTAACTATAGTGTTTACTTGTAAAGGAGTAGTTATCAACTTGTCATGGGAAACTTTGAATCTTATCAAATTAATTAATCAAACCTAGAACCTGGAGCCTTGTCCTCAAGAATGAGTGTGCTTTCTCCAACCTGTCTTCTGTACTAAGACAATATGATATCTTGACAAAAGGTTGGGTTAGAGGGTAAACTCTATGATCTCAACTTTTAATCCATCCAATACCTTGACTCGTATTTTGACCAAAGGTTAGAATGATGGTCATAGCTACAACATGAAACACTAATCAAAATAATGTCATAACAAATATATGCATATCAGAATAATCACACCTGGGTTGCATTATTCCTCTGAATGTGTTGGATCTTGATATCCTTCTGGATCTATGGCAAGAGATCCCTTCTCCTGCAAATGCCCTTTAATGCTTAATAATTTAAACATATGTGAGTGCATACCTCTGATAGCATTCGCAGATAGGGCACCATCTGGCAGCAGTGGCAATGATCACCAACTCTTAAAAACTTCAAGGGTGACTGCAACTAGTACTACGACTGATACTTCAACTAGTACTGCAACTGCAATTGATACTGCAACTGGTTCTGGGACTGCAACTGCAACTTAGGGTTTTATGAGGAAACCCTAATTTTTCAAACTTCAAATTTTTAATTTCTGATACAAGGGATAGATGCGTTGATCTGAGGCGAGTAAGATGGTGCAGTCAGATTTCTGAAACTCCAACTTTTACCCCCTCAAACTTGACGAGCAGATTTCTAGACTGGTGCTTCTGGTTTTCTGGTACTTCTAGTTTTTTGGTACTTCTAGTACTTCTGATTTTCTAGTTTTCTAGTACTGGTGAAAACTAGGGTTTCACTTTCCAGGAGATCTACCCACTGAAAAGGTGCACTAAAGGTGCCAAATAACTCCTTGGGTTAGGGCACACTTTTCTAGATGGTTTTGAGGCTGAAACTCTTCTTCAATAAAAAGCCCTAATTTTCATGTACGACAACAATGACGTTTTTCTCTTTCTCTTGTGAAAGATGCTCTCTTCAACTTATCTATGATACCATGTTAAGGTTTAAGCTATTATTAGGTTTATTTTATTTCATTAGATAACCATAGCATAAATAGGATCACTGAGAAATACACAATCAAAAGAGACACATCATTTATCCTAGGAAACCCTCATGGGGGAGAAAACCCAACAAAAACTTCCTTAATATAGATAGCCAATACAATGCTAAGAGATAACTAAAACAAATACAGAAATTCCTATCCCAAGAATGTGCCTCTCTCCCTCTCTCTTCTTCTCCAACTGTAGCTCTGAACTTGTGCTCTAATGAAGTGGTGAGTGTACAAATGAGGCGCTAGCCTCTCTTATTTATACAATCTAGCATGTTTGAACTGGGGTTTCTTTTCGTTGGTTGGGCCAACTTCTCATTCTGGGTGGTTATAACCACTTTAATATATTTTGGGTGGTTATAACCATTTTAATATATTCTGGGGATGACTTTTCATTTATCCCATTACAATTAGGGTTTGACCAATCTGCCAAAGGGGATTTGGTCATTTATAATACCTGACATGATCAATCCACAAAGGGGGGTTGATCTAATGAATAATACATCAATAATAATTAGAATACTCTTTGCAATTACAATATTTCAACAGAAGGTTCCCTTTTAAAACACAAGTCCCGAAAACAAAACCATTTTTTTGGCGCAAAAGTGATCAGACTAGGGTCCTTATCAAGGTACCAATAAAAGGTACCGATGTAGTCTAGTGTGCTCGCATTTTCAACGTCCTGGGAGGGAAGAAGTCTCACCCAAAGCGCAACTGAGACGAATAGGATAGGGAAAGGTAAAGAGAATACTCATGTACATCTCTAAAATATCAAGATTCATATCGGACATGCGCAAGATAGCTCAAACCTATTGTAGTCCTGAACATTTTCTAACCGAGAATGCATAAAACAGAGTTGTTATGACATTCACATGTAAACGATAACCACTTAAGAATATAATATGTAAATATAATATAGCATTCAATATATTCAGAAGACTAACTACACAAGATATTTTCAAGAAAATTTGGGTCTCCCACTATATTATCATATAACAACTTTCTCCTCAAAATAAAAGATCATACTGAGTTACGAATACAATTGGTCATGGAAAAGATAATAAAAAGTGCTTATGTACTATTATGAGACAAGGTTATCTCAGTCCCTTTCTCTTCCCAAAACTACAATACTATATGACTCTATTACATTATCAGTCTGTTCCGAACCCAGAACTCAGAACTTAGATAAACTAACAACATTAATGATAACAATAATGACTCTAGCAACAACAACAACCCTAGCAACCCCAGCAACCACATCAACCCTTTAAAATCATATTGATCCCATATATGTATAATTTTATCCAGGCTTGTTGGTTGAGAGCCCAAGAGTTCTTTCTTCTTCTTGATTCAGTTGCAGCTTCTTTCTCCCAAAATTAGTGTTGCATTGTCCTTACCACTATTTCTTGTTCTAATTGTTTCTTGTTGCAATTTTCTTTTTCCTCTGCTTTCTTTTCCTTCCTTTGGTCAGTTGCCTCATTCCAAAATAGCTTGTGCAACTTCTGTTTATCAAAACGAAGGGCCCAACAGGAAGAGCATGAAGAGAATTTAAGGAAAGTACTACAATGTCTTAGAGAGCATAAGTTATATGGTAAAAATTTTAAATGTTCATTTTACAAATCGAACATTGGTTATTTGGGACCAATAATTTTAGTAGAAGGAATCATAATGGATCCAATGAAGATAGAACCGATTATGATATGGTTAGTGACCAGTAATATACATGAAGAATTCATTTTTATGGGTTTGGATGGATATTATAGAAGGTATGTAGAAATATTTTCAAAGATTGTGAATCCTATTACAAAATTATAGAATAAGAATAAGAATATTTTGTGGACCAAAAAATGTGTGGAATCATTTCAGAAACTTAAATAATTATTGGTTATTGCTCCTATATTGAACATACTAAATATGGATCAATATTTTCTAGTATGCAAGGATGCATCGAAGGAAGGATTAGGTGGAGTACTCATGCAAGAAGTTAGGGTGATTGCCTATGATTCAAGAAACTTCGACTATACAAAGAGAATTATGTAACACATAATTTAAAAATTTCAGTGATAGTACACACATTACGTAGCTGGAAGATATTTGAGTTGAAGACAAATCACTATGGACTTCAACATATATTTAGGAAAAGTAATTTCAATGCTAGACAAAGGAGGTGGTAAAAATTATTAAGTGAATACGATTTTAATATATCATACACTAAAGCAACAATAAATAGAGTGGTATATGCCTTAAGTAATAGGCTACATATTTTCTTGATTCTTCCATTGAAGACAAATTTATAAGAAAATATATTGAAGTTACAATTAGAAGATGAATGGTATAAGGAAGTTAAGTTAGAGTTAGAGAATAAAGTGATGAAATTTATAAAATAGGAAGGATATATGTTGGATGATGATAGTTTATTATGATCTTATGGAAGAATTTATGTACCTCCCAATGATGAAATTTGAAATTTAATCTTGAGACAAGTGTTGAGGGGGATGGATTCCATTTAACTCAACAGTAGAAATCACACCCGAAGAAGAGGCCCAATTAGAATCTTCTCCTTTTGGAATAGTTTGATTCCTCAGATTAATGGTTCAATAATAGTTCGATGGGATTTAAGATTTTGTAGGTTTTGTTCACTTGGTCTTTTCTATTTTTGGGGGGAAAGGTTTTTTCTCATAAATTTTAGAAGATAATTATGATTGGGTGGTTCACAAGAAGTAGTTATGTCAACCAATATATCAAAATAAAGCACATAGAATAACAAATGTATTCTTAAAGATAACTTATTGAAAGAACTATGATAACAAATACCAAGCAAATTGATACATATATTCTCCTTAAAAATAATTCTCTGGAAAGACTATATAACAATCATCACATGTGCATGCAAATAACCTGCCTAAATATGCATCATATATAAAGAAGTAATTCTAAATTTGCTAATTATCATAGCTAAATCCTCGGAGTATATTAACATGCATATTTAAACAAAAGATTAAAAATCAATATAAGTAGCATTCATTTACAGGATAACTTGGTCACAAAATATCTTACTAGACATTAATGCAATAACGATCAAATGTAAAACAATATGCACTGCAATCCTAGATCACACAATTGGTTTCAGAATCAATTCGAGGCTCTAGTGGATATTCACCATTAACTATAAAAATAATTCTTCATTACAATAAATGGAAAATTGTTTTGCTAGACAAAAGGTCCCTAACTCTCAGGCGTACCTGCTTATTTATACAAATTTAACAACTAAAATAGATAAATAGATAAATAACAATTCGATTCATGATGACTCAGGTGATTTGGACGTCCTCAAGCTTGCATGCCTGTCCACACAGTCGACCCACTCCTTTAAAATCCTAGTACAACTATCATCGAAAGGGAATTTGTGTTGGTCTATAGGCATACTTAGCTTGTGTTTATTGTCACAGAATCAAAGAGTGTATTTTTGCATTTTGCTAGTTAATTACTCCATATGATATGTGATCCTGACTTGGTCGACGACATATATTTGCACATTCCCTTTCTATACAATGGAAATTTGGTCGATATGATCTTTATACTCGTCGATCGATCACTGCAAGTCAACCGATACCTCATCAATCAACTGAAATTCAATAGGGAATCCAAACATTTGAAATCATAGGTCTTCCATTGATTGGTTCAGCTTCTCCTAGACCTGATTGCAACATTGTCATTCTTCGTCTACTCTGTCTCTGGTCTCATCTACAATATTATCCCAATTCTTAGCTATTGATTACATTTGATCCAATCGCTCATTTGACAACAATTCTATATGGTTGTCCTATACACCCTTTTCTTTTTGTACTGCTTGGATGAACTCAATTTTCTCCAAGGCCTTGGCTCCTTTCTCTACGCACTGAAGTACATCCTTATGGGTGATCCCAAACAACAAGGAATCCTCTTGCAAATCTATTGCCTTCATTACTAAGTCTTCTTGTACCTTAAGGTGTTTATAATGTACTTCCAGCAAGTATTTATTGACATTTGTTACCCCCCCCAACTTCTTGGTGATATTGAACTTGGTGATTAAGAGAGGCTATTTCAACCCTAGCTTGCTCTAGTTCTCTTTCTTCTATTATTGCCTTATCGGAAGAAGCATGTGAGATGGTTAATCCTGCTGAGTAGAGTTATCTCATATTATCCTTCTTGGTGTCCATGATGACTTCCTCTATGGTGCTTAACACACCACTATCCAGTGTTACTTTCCTTTTTCCATGAGTCCTTTTGACTATATATTTCTTCTTTTTATCATAAGAAAAATACTCTAAGTCATCCACATCCTCAGTTGGCTGAGGGATGGGTTTATCACCCCAATACAGTCTATTTCTCACACTCCCAAGAGTATAGAAGTGTTATGATACATGGTCCTAACTGAGTTCCTTAGATGTTGATTCCTCCCATACATACTTCTCTTCATTTGTGGCATTTTCCTAGGTTTTATCTTGAGTCTCCTTCTCTGCATTTTCTCCTAGAATTAATGAGCCATATAGTAAAATATTATTAGGATTCTCAGTTTCTTCATTATTTTTTGGACTTGTTCAAGGATGGTGCTAGTGTCATTCTTGTTTTTATCATCATGTTGTGTTCTTTCTCCATTTGCATCATGTTCATTATTTTGATTGTTTTGAAGCTCACCATTTGTCACAATGGCATTGTTATTGTTGCATTTATTATTACCATCCTAACCAAGTTCAGTGTGTTAACACCAAAAGTCACCCCTGGATTACGACAGAGGTAAGCTTGAAACCCATTAGTATTTTGTCACAGGTTGGTTATAAAAGAAGTCAAATGGGCGCAATCTCAAGAAAATATCGTCTTAGCTCAGAAAATTGGACTGGTAAGCATAAGCAGGTGAGATATTAATTTGACTTCATTCAGTAGGTTGTAGTAAGGGTGAGTAGGAGGAAGACTTTAGTGAGAAGGATGTAGAGGTATGTTGAGGACATAAGGTCTTCCAATAGCCCAAAGAGGAAAAACTTAAATGCAAGAACTCAAATTTAAATCTCAAAGAAACTGAAAGGAATTACAACAACACTATAATCAAACATTCATTATAATCCAGTCACAATAATTCAAGTGAATCAACATGAGGTCATGGACCAAGGTCGTGTGGGGTGATGAAAAGGATTTGCGCAAAATATCGAAGTGCCTGAGTCGGTCAAAGAGAAGGATCTACGTGGCCTCGAGGTGCCATAATTGACTTGGAGGAGTCATGAATGTCTCCTAGATCATTCATGGGTGTCAGGCTCCATCTTGATCCTGATGCAGATAGTTAATGGAAATAGGGGGAGGTAGTTGAAACCTCATTTCACCCCATAGATTGAAAGAATGGAAAAGTCGATCGTGGAAGCAGATTGTCAACCCAAGGTCTCCATGTCGATGGATTTTCCGGCAAAGACCATACCAATCCGAGATCATGTCTGACAGAAGAATGCAAGTGCAGTCTGACAGAAGAATGCAAGTGCAGTCTGACAGAGGAAGATGCAGACACTAAGCCTTGAATACAGTGATCAGAGCACACTTATATAGGGGGGCGAGTTGCTTTGAGTATATATACTCAGTTTTTATATTTTGTAATGGTCGTTGGTAGAGAAAAGATCCCATATTGTAAAGTTTTAAGTAAAGCCTCTGGCTTCTGGCTATGTATATGTATTTGAGACTTCTTGTTTAATAATAATCAACTTTCCTTACAACATCTTGTTTTCCTCTGATACTAAAATATTTCATGATTGAATAATTCACTTGAATTATTGTGACTTCATTATAATGAATGTTTGATTATAGTGTTGTTGTAATTCCTTTCAGTTTCTTTGAGATTTAAATTCGATAAGTTCTTGCGTTTAAGTTTTTCCTCTTTGGGTTGTTGGAAGACCTGATGTCCTCGACAAACCTCTACATCCTTCTCACTGAAGTCTTCCTCTTACTCACCCTTACTACAACCTACTGACTAAAGTCAAATTAATACCTCACCTTCTTGTGCATACTAGTGTAGTTTTCTCAGCTAAGACGATATTTTCTTGAGATTGCACCCATTTGACCTCTTTTATAATCAACCTGTGACAAAAGCACTGATGGGTATCAGGCTTACCTCTGCCGCAATCCAGGGGTGAATTCTAGTGCTAACATTTTTGGCGATGTGTCCGAGGATGAATTGAAGATTTTCCCTAGGTAGAACGACAACGAACTTTTGATTCTGAAGGTGCATCAGAATTCAGAACCTTTTGAAGATTGCAACCTGCACCTGATGACTCCATTATGGTGAATCCACTGTCTCGGCTCTGTTTTTTTAGTGTGATTGCTTCTGGCTACACTTGGTAGCCCCTGGGAGAACACAACGATCAGAGTTGGTCTTTGATGGTGGACAAAGACCAAACACACTCATTATGCACATCATTCACCTGGCGACTCCATGGTTGAAGAATCGATTGGCTACTCCACTGGTTCGAAATGGACAAAATCTTGGCTCAGAGCTTTTCTTTTTGTGATTTTTCAAATATATTTGGTTCCCCTAACCCACTACCTAGTAGAGAGGAATGGGAATGTAGCCTTCCAAAGTTTCAAGGAAAGGAGGGGGAGGTACCATCTGAACACTTGCTCCTTTTTCATGATTTAATTCATCAACTTCATATTGTGCATGAAGATGTTTAGATCAATCTTTTCAGATATTCATTGAAAGGAGCTGCCCTTGATTGGTGTCGATCTCTTCCCATTGCAAGAATCGACTCTTTTCACAGTTTTCATGCATCTTTCAATTTGTTTTGTAAAGATTATTTTTCAGCTGAGTGTCTTTATGAAAACTATTGTGATGAGTTTCCCTTGTTTCATGAAGATTCTCCTAGCCATGAAAACCATATTTGTGATGAAGTTTTTACTGTGGAGGAAAGCATTTTCTATGAAGGTCTAGAGGTGTTGGATGATATTCATTATGATGGTTGTAGCGTAGAAACATCTGGCATCATTTCAGATGTATCTGTTCTTTTAGATGTTCATGAAGACCAACATGTTTCTTTTGAAAATTCTGATGTCTATGAGAAAATGTTTTCTGCAGTAGATATTTCTCCTGGATATGGGTCTAAGGCAGATGTTGTTTTTTGTTCTTATGAGGAAAATGTGGAGGATATATTTGTCCCTGAATCATATGTTTTGAGCATCCCTGCTTGCGAGGAAGAAGTTGTTGCAGATACTGACCGAGAGAAGCCCATCTTTGATGAATATCCTAGTGAAGACGATGAAGAGAAGATATTTTTCATGGTTCCTGTGTATGATGATTATGAATCTGATCCTTGGGGGAGCCATGAAGAAGAACAGGAGCAGTTTAAGGTGCAATTTATATCCTGCCTAGAGCTTATTAGCGAGAAACCACCACCTAGGATCAGTCAGTCTGCATCATCTTCTCATCCACCTGTGCTTGCCAGAGATATTCATCAATGTGTGAGCAGCTGTTGAGCAGATCGGGCTATCTATTACAAATTTTCTAGAGTTTTCCACTCATTTTATGAGCCTGTCAGTGAGTACATGGAGTTGCATTTCCTTCATGCCTTGGAGCCGCCTAGCTTTATCTCAACTTCAGCCTTTGGAGGAAAGTTGAAGGATGTAACTGGTCTATTGTCACGGTTGCATCATCTGTTATTAGTCGCTAACAGAGTAAAAGAACTTCCAGTCAGGAAGTTACTTGAATGGCTATGGTGGAAATTTTCTTTGACCTAGCACCATGTAAAAATCAATTATTCTAGGACTATATATAAATAAGCTCCTATGGATCCCATGTATGTTTGTTTTCATTTTTTACTTATCGGCCTGTATTCCTCAGCAGGGTGTTTTGAGCTTGACTCCATAGCCTAACAGAAGGTGACTGGAACTGCAAAAGGAGATCTTAGAGCCTCGCAGGGAGGAATCTATCCCCCATGGAGCCTAATGTTATCACATATTCTTGCAAGGGGATGTTTTTATTTTGAAGTTGTCCATTGGGTCACTAGATGCAAAAKAAGGGGTTTAMAAAACCCACAAATGTGTTTTATCCAAGGTCATCGGCCGCGACCAAGCTTATTTTTCAACGACGGAGATTCCTTGCAGGCAGGACAGATCGGCGGTCCATGGAAATCGGGACTCCAAAAGGTGGTTAAAATTGTTCATCAATGTCCCAAAATGCCAAGTCCTGAAATGTCGAGTACCGAAATACCAATTGTCGAAATGTCGAAGTCCCAAAACTCGAGATTCGTGGGAGTCGTCCGATCCAGTGGGGACAGGTGGAAGTTGATTAAATGATTTCGCGGAATCAGGTTTCGGGGGTTTTGAAGTGAACCACAAGCAATTTTCGCGAGTCACGAGATTGCAAAATAGATTTGGGTCATTCAAACTAGTGGAGCACATGGCGCCTGATCGACAATTTCACAATTTTGCGGATCAGGAAATCTGAAGACAAGAGTATGGAAGATCCCGATAAGCGAAGTCTTGAAATGCCTTGGGAAGTTTGGGCCCATTGTCATAGCATGTGGTCATATGGGAAAAGAGCCATAAAGAAAGGGAAAGCGCTTATCGAGTAATGAACGACTGAGATGGTTCGAGCAATTGATCATGGCTGTCAAGTTCAAAGAAAATCTGACCGTTGATCCAGAGGGGTCATTTTCGCGATTTCGAGCATCAAGATTTTTGAAATCAAGGGGGGTGCAAACTCTCGAAATGTGAGATCTCTATATTTCATGTGGAATAAGCGCGAGGTCATGGCCCGAGGTCACATGGGGCGATGAAAAGGAGCAGCGTAAAAGATAAAAGAACCCAAGTCGATCACAGAGAAGGATCTATGTGGCCTCGAGGCACCATAATTGACTTGGAGGAGTCGTGAACGTCTCTTAGAGAATTCATGGGTGTCAGGCTCCATCCTGATCCCGATGCAGTTAGTTAATGGAAATAGGGGGAGGCAGTTGAAACTTCATTTCACCCTGTAGATAGAAAGCATGGAAAGGTCAGTCGTGGAAGTAGATTGTCAACCCAAGGTCTCCTGTCGACAGATTTTCCTGCAAAGCCCATACCGATCTGAGATCGCATCTGACAGAAGAATGAAAGTGCGGTCTGATAGAGGAAGATGCAGATGCCAAGCCTTGAATACAGTGACCAGAGCACGCTTCTATAGGGGGCGAGTTTCTTTGAGTATATATACTCAGTTTTTATATTTTGTAATGGTCAATGGTAGAGCAAAACTCCTATATTGTAAATTTTTAAGTAAAGCCTCTGGCCTCTGGCTATGTATCTGTATTTGAGACTTCTTGTTTAATAACAATCAACTTTCCTTACTACATATTGTTTGCCTCTGATACTGAAATATTTCATGATTGACTGATTCACTTGAATTATTGTGACTGCATTATAATGAATGTTTGATTATAGTTTTGTTGTAATTCCTTTCAGTTTCTTTGAGATCTAAATTCGATAAGTTCTTGCGTTTAAGTTTTTCCTCTTTGGGTTATTGGAAGACCTAATGTCCTCGACAGACCTCTGCATCCTTCTCACTGAATTCTTCCTCCTACTCACCCTTACTACAACCTATTGACTGAAGTCAAATTAAGACCTCACCTGCTTATGCATACCAATCTAGCTTTCTAAGCTAAGATTATATTTTCCTAAGATTGCGCCCATTTTACCACTTTTATAACCAACCCGTGACAAAAATACTGATGGGTATCATGCTTACCTCTGCCATAATCTAGGGGTGACTTCTGGTACTAACACAGTACTTTGACCACCTGTATTTCCCTCTTGATCTTCAGATGATTTCACCTTTATATCTTGCCCCACAAGTGATACATAATCCTACTCACTACTATYTGATGAAGTATTATCTTTGTTCTTATGAGAGGATTTATTCTTGTTTGGATGGGAATTGTCATCCTAATGAATTTAGAAGGATTCATAGAAGTGGTTGGATTTTTCTGATCCTTCTCGAGCTTCTGTTTATGTTCTACCTTTTCCTTTTCCAACCGCTCTAGTTCTTCTTTCTTATGTTGTCTCTCTTCTTCTTCCTGTATTCTTTTTATCTCATCGGACTTTTCCTATTCCCATTTCATATTCAATTCATCCTCCTATTGTCGATCATATTCCTCTTGATTTCTCTTCCTCTTTTCAATGAATTCAACTCCCTTTATTTATTTTATGCTTTCCTTCTCTATTCTACAAGTGCTTCATGTGTTTCCTCTTCCTCATCTTTGTTTCGTTGTTCCTCTAGGAGTCTTCTCTCTTCGTATTTCTCCTTTAGGAATCTCTATTTTTCTTCCTGTAGGGATTGTTGTTCCTTCTTTGTTATGAGCTCCTCCCCATTTCTCTTTAATAACACCTTTTCTAGAGGAGACTCCAAGATTCACCAATTTGATTTTCTCCTCTATAGGTAGAGAGGAAAAGATGGTTATATTTGGGTTGTCCCTTCTACTCTCTACCTCTTTCCAGTCTTGGGAATTTTCGGTGAACATTTCTTCTTCCCACTTTTCATGAGCATATGGCCAAGTTAATACCACTTGCTCTGCATGCTTTGGAACTAGTCCTTTGGGATCATGTTTTCTATACCTCCCTACCATGAATTTGTATTCTAAGTGTACATAGCCTTCTTTATTGGAATTATTGGCATATTTGAAGACATAATAACCTATCTAAAATTTATAGGGTATAAACAACCTCTTTTTATCCTTCACAAGGGTGGCATTGAATACTTGCATGATAACTTGATAACAAATTTCCCCAATAAACAATATATCGGGTACATACACAGGTAATAGATGTGTCAGGCTAATGGCTCCATAAATCCTTAAGTAGTTGTGTTTCTCCTCAAAGTACTAGTTCCATATGCAATTTAAGATATTTTTTGCTTGCTTGGATAGTCTAGGACACTCTTGTTCAAATACAAGAAAATAGATCCTAGGAATGAAAAAATCACAAATTTGGGGATAAAACCTTTTGTACCTATTCTCCTAGAGCATGTTAAAATACACATGGATAGGTGGTTCACAAATCTTCCAACTCAATGAAATACTAGGGAAAGTGTTATATGCACAAAACACATCGAAGAGAAATGAGACCATGTGGAACATGGGAGGGTCTCTAGCTTTTGGGGACTGTGTTTGAAGAATTTTCAGATTCAATTTCTTAAATATGATACCTCCCAGATTGAATTTCCTACCCCAAATTTCCACATAATAATCCAAAGGTAAACAAAATTCTGAGAACTAGGAGCAATCTCTTTTTCCATACAATCTACACAAGAGGATCATAACATACATGTATGGTTCCCTCAACCCAGAGATGGCATACCTACCGGTAGATTGCTTGACGAATTTTTTGTCTTCCTTCCACCAAATTTTCAATATTTTATTGGTGTCATAATGTTCATATAATGAAATCATGAAATCCTTGGTAAGGGAATCATCGAGGTCTGGACGTTTGTAGAAAATATCCATATCCTGAGGGAGGAAGGGACCTCTACATTCTCCCTATTCTTTCACAACATTACAATATTGGGATTTGGTGTGACTAATGACCCATTCCATCAGTTCTATACAAGGCATGATAGGTGCCTTGGAAGTGAAAAAATGTAGCATGGACCTCTTTATTGTTGAAAAGACTGCATCATTTACTTCCCTAAGTTGTAGGTCACTATGTGAAGTAGATTTAGGGTAGTCTCCATTGTTAAATTTTGAGAAAAAAACGTTCCAGGAAGGATTTGCACCTGTGTGGAATTTTTTCTCCCTATGCAAGGCTTGGTGTCCCAAAATAGTGGTACTAGGTTGGAGATATGTTTTTGGGGAAACATGATAAGGGGTTTTGTATTTTTGGTCGTCAGGGCTTCTACCGCTCATGCAGGTGCAGAACTAGAATCGRCCTCAGCATCACCAGACCATGTCCTTGGCCTCTTGGGTGTCCTCTGTATGGGATATTTTCTAGGAGGCATCGTGTCTGCATCCAAAATTTTATGATTAAAAAACATCCCCTTAAAACTCCCAAAACTATATAYTGCACARCATAACATAATTGTACCAAGCAACGTCGATACTTACAGGAGACAAGCTTACCTAACAACAGTCTTTCGCTATGTTATTATTGGTCGATTGGATACTTCTACACTAGAGTTAAATAAATGTTTTGGCTTCAATTTGTTAGCAAGAAAGATGAAGAAACGAATGCACTCAATTGATAACACACTCGACTCAAACAAACAATGCAACAAGTTTCGGAGAGAATGTGATTTTAATAATTAAATCTTGAAGCCATGGGAGAAATATTCGAATAGTAATGGAATTTAATGTAGTGGTAGTACCAACACCAACATTTCATGACTGAATTGATGTGCAGACATGACCATCGACAGTTTTGTGAATTTGTTTACTTGGCGGACAATTGTTTGGTCGAGTTCAGGGGCCATCAAGCTTTAATGCACAACTCAAAAAAACATCAATCTAAATATAAGTTCTCATATTCGTACAAAGGTGATGTCAGCTATACGCATGTGAGAGTGACGTGGAGAGCTAGTTGGCATTGAGAGAGAACATGTCGATACCTGGTTCAAGGAGTCATTTTTTTATGCATCAGAGGACCCACTTTAGTCGCAAGGTGAAAAAAGTACAAGATTAGAAATGCAACGACCCAGATTAGATTGTCCTTTTCGATCAAATGGTTAACATTATGCGAGTAGGAGTCTATCGGGCGTTGAGTGAAGGTGGTAGTGACATGGAAAAATGACATGAAACTAGGACAACATGTGGAAATAGATTGGTTGGTGAGTGAGGTGACATGTTAGTAGTTCCACGAGCGTGAGGAGGGAAACACACCATCATAGCACAAAATTGATGGTTTAGATGTGTTTGTTAGTTTAATTAGACATCTAGTAGAATCTGAAGTAGAAAACCTATCAACCGTTAGGTGAGGTGATCGAGAGTGTTGGAGGAAAGAGTAGGCCAAACCGGTTGATGGCCAATAGGTCCATAGGTTGTTGGTTGATCGGCGCAAGAGTTATATAACATGAAAAACCAACACTACAAAACCCCCCAATGATTGATGAGCATGAAAATCGAGGTGTGACATGGAATTCCAAGCTTTAGTGTGGATGATGATGTGGTGATGCCACTTGGCATATGATGTTTCCATCACCAATCACAAATTATGACAAGGGAAGTGTTTGGATGATGACATGGAAATGGTACGACCGACACATGACATATTACATGGCACTCTAAAACTTGCAAAAGGATTCCTCCTTTATTGATCATGGATAACTAATATTGGATGATGAATTTGATCAAACGGTGGGTACTAATTGATCCCTGAAGCTTCAAACTTAGGTTTTATTGGTGAAATTACCTATGGGATTTTACCTTCACCCGATGATCGCATCGGGAGATGCAGGGAAAAGGTTGTGTATGCATTGATGTGGTGAACAACCAGATTCCCGATGGGATCATTGATCGTTGGGTGGTTATGATAACCTTTGGAAATTTTATTAAAACACACAGTCTCCATCTGACCTGATTCGTGCATCAGCCCAAATCACCCGAGAGTATTTTTCTAAAGATTTACATGTTTTAGGCTTTTATTACTCGGTCGATCATCCTTTTAATATGGTTGTGGATGCTTTGGTTTTAGTGAAGGATTTATTTACTTGTTCAATTGATAAAATAAAACCAAACTTAAGCGAAATCAAAGAAATTCAAGGAAAAACAACATTTTCAAAGGTGATGAATGCAAAAAAATTGCGACAAAATTAGAACTGGTACCTCGAATTTCATGAAATTTTGAGGGTGTATTGAATACTAAACAAGAAGCTCATAGAGAAATTTATATGGCTCATTCATGAGTAAATATCTTTTGTAATGGCATGAAAAGAGACATAGTTAATTATGTAGTTATATGTATGAATGTCAGCAAGTGAAAGTCGAGCATCAACACCCAGTAGGATTATTACAACTACATTCCATATAAGAATCGAAATGGGAAGTGTTTTTGATGTATTTTATAGTTTGATTACCTATGACGTAAAGAAGAATCGATTATGTATTTGTAGTAGTTGACACTTTGACCAAAAATGCACATTTTATTCTAATAAAGACTACTTATCAAGCATTAGAGATGGTAAGAGTGTTTATAAATGAGATAAGAAGATTGCATGGAATTCCAAAGAAGATGATTTTAAATAGAGGATCAATATTTATGGGAAGATTTTGGACAAGTTTTCAAGAGGCATTGGGAACACAACTAAACTTTAGTACAACATACCATTTGAAAACTGGTGGACAAACGGAAATAATAAATAAAATATTAAAAGACATATTGCACATGTATGTAATGGATCAACAAAAACAATGGGAAAATTTTTCACATTGGGAACACAACTAAACTTTAGTACAACATACCATTTGAAAACTGGTGGACAAATGGAAATAATAAATAAAATACTAAAAGACATATTGCACATGTATGTAATGGATCAACAAAAAGTTAAAACAATGGGAAACATTTTCACCTCTTGTTGGATTTTCTTCTAATAATTCTTATCAAAGATTAATTAAGATGGCACCATTTAATTCTTGTACAATAGACCATGTAGGGCGCCTCTTAGTTGGGATAGGCTAGAGGGTATAATCCTAGTTGGACCATAAGTAATCTAAGAAATGGAAGAACACATGAAAATGACTAAAGGAAGATTAAAAGAAGAAAAATATAGGAAGGTGAGTTATGTGGATGTACATAGAATTGATAGAAGCTACAAATTTGGAGAGAAGGTATTTTTGCTAGTTAGACCGCAAAAGATATCAATTAAGTTTTGCAAGGGAGCCAAAGTGTTTCCATAGTATGTGGGACCATTTGAAATTCTTGAAAGAAAAGGACCAGTTGCTTGTTGTCTTGCATCACTATCATCATTAGATCACATGCATGATGTTTTTCATGTATATGTTTTACGTCATTATATTTTAGACCCTTCTCATTCTATTGTCTTAAGTTATTTGCAGATGTCAAAAAAGGGGGGCCTTATGGCAGAACCCATCTGCATTTTGGACCGACGCATTTGTAAACTTCGATGTCATTTGGTAGACCAAGTAAAGGTCTAGAGGGATAGTTATAGTCCCAAATCTGCTACTTGGGAGGATGCAGTTGAGATATGTCAGTAGTACCCATATTTATTTTAAGCTTCAAGACAATTTTTTCTAAAGAGGGGGTGTATGTAGTGCCCCATTTGGTTTGACTTATTTAACATATTGGATTTTATTATTTGAGAACGTTTTGTTTAAAAATGATCTGATTTGTTGACTTGTGTTATGATGATAAAATTAGACTCTATGATGATTATGATCAATTATAATTTGACGTAATGGTAATTCTAAAATGATGTTTGTTTAATATTTATGTGAAAAATGGATGTATAAAATGTGAATTGGTATGATGTAATTGACATTATCATTTTATATGGTTATGATACATGAAACAGATATACTTGAGGCACAATTGCTATTGGTGGTTTGACTAGTGTGATAGGGAAGTCACATGTGTGCATTGACATGAGAGTACATCAACATTGTATGGACTTTGAATTGAATCAAGATATGTTATGCGATATATGGAATGATTTAATTTATGATTATGGGTCAATTTGATGCATTGATTATGATTATGATTATGGGTCAATTACCACTAATGTAAACAATTAACTTAATAAGAATTAATATAAAAAAAATCCAATTTATTAAAGGAAGACAGTTCAATAATAGTCCACTTGGTAGGTCTACCAAATATTAAAGTGACATATGCAATGAAGTCACATTCTTGAAACAACGTACTCCTTTACATTAAAATAATAATAAGGTGGACCCATAACACATAGACTCTCTTATCACTTTTCAATGTTTATCTCGAGTACTCTAAATTGAGCGGTCCTCGGTCCTCATCAAATGCTTCAAAACACAAAACGAATTCGTGATGGACGGACTTCTTAATGATTTTTTTATTAATATTTTATCGAGGGACATGGATCACGTGTCATATTGTTGACTAGTCAAACATAATGATGGATAATGACTTAATATGATCACGTGGCAAAATCACTTAAAATGGTGATGTGGCAATAATTATGACAAACTCTTAAACAATTCTTTATAAGAGGAAACAATTAAACAATTCTTTATAAAAGAAAAAAACATCGTTTTTATTTAGGAGGAGTTGTTTAATTTTGGACCAAATTTTATTCTTTAGTAAGTAGATATTTGACAAATTCAAATGGAAATCATAATATTGATAATGAATTTTATAATTTGTAAAGTTTGAAATGTAAATAGATTTATAAACTCTCATTATTATTGTTATAATTTCATATTACAAATTTTAACTATTAAAACTTGTAATTCTAACCATTTGTCAAAAATCCTACTATAGTTATAAAGAAAACTGGTTAAAAATTTACGATTAAAACACTATTAAAACTTTGACCATAAATTTGAAGTCGCAGCTTTATTTTTTGAAATTCAAAGTGTCCTCGAAACCAAGTTCACATGGTTATGTAGTTATGTAAGTTATTTTCTTTGAATGATCTAATTGAATTTCAAGAATTGACTTGAAAATTGAAGTTTAAATGGAATTGATTGCATTTTTCAAGGATTTAGATGATGTGTTCGATTTAAGATATGAAAAATAATACAATTGAGAATTTATAAGAAAATTTCACTTTGAATATTGGTACCTTTGTGATTAGAAATGTAAATTCTCAAAAATTTTGTAAGAGAGGAAAATATCATCTTAAATAAGATTAAATATTATAAAATTAAGTGTTGAATAAAAGTGTTGTATTTTGGTGTCATATATCAATCAATTGAGAATTTATAAGAAAATTTCACTTTGAATATTGGTACCTTTGTGATTAGAAATGTAAATTCTCAAAAAAATTGTAAGAGAGGAAAATATCATCTTAAATAAGATTAAATATTATAAAATTAAGTGTTGAATAAAAGTGTTGTATTTTGGTGTCATATATCAATCACTTATTATAAGAAAGGTCTTACATGATGTGTAAAGTTTGGAAAAACGTAAAATAGTGTAAGAACATATCAAATGGAGGGTGTGACCATAACTACTTTAACCATCATTTCATTAACATTACACTGATCTACTTTATTCACTTATGGCACCACAAATTAAGCATAAATAATCTCAATCATGGCAGCAGAAGTTAAAAGTAACAAAAAGTAAATATAATTGATATAAATAAAACACACAAACAAGATTTTAAAATAGGTTGTCATTCCATTTACTTCAATCCAAAATAGATGCATGTCTCCAACAACAATTAGTCATCACAATAACAACTCAACAACCTAATTTACAAATCCATCGTGCATTACAATGCCTAGACCTAGCCTATATGCTCAACACTCATAGTAGCTACTAGCATAAGATAAACAAATAACATGACAACCCAAAAACACTAACCAACCATAATGATCAACCCAACCCAAATCTCGGCCTTTGCAATTTATAATCATCACGCATAGGTGGGTCATAGATCCAAAAACTTTTCCTTTCTTGGCTACCCATTGATGGAATTTACTGTCTATCGTTTTCTCCCTTCTCACATGCATATGAAACATTTACGTCTCCACCACCTCTTCTTGGACTAAGGAATCATGTTCTTCAAGCTCTACCACTTTTTGTTCCAACCACTTTTCCTTTACTCTGCATGTCATGCTTATCATCAGATTCATCTTATTGTGTCTATTGTTGACTTGGCACCAATAGTTGATCAGGCACCACTACATTATTTACTCAAACTAAGGGACCAACAGGCTCCAACCACACTTGTTGACCTTCCCTTGAATCAACTCCAACTTGCCTCCACTTTCTTCTCAGTGTTAAAATGTGTTCCCTAATGCTACCCTTAAAACAAAGTGGCCAACTCTAGAACCACTTGTAGTGCATACAACTTGAACTGCTCAAGGGATTGAATTTTAGAGAGGTATTTCAATAAAAGTAGGCATGCTACATCTACAATGAATTTCACTTTTTCCTAACCTAGCCTAGTTGTCTTGTTTGTTGAACTATAGTCCAATCAAGTTTGATGACAATGTTCAATTTTTACAGCTTGATAATGCTTCATTGTGATTTATCGAAACTATCAAATTTTCCCTTGTGCTTCTTCAGAGACTCGAAAAGAGTATCCAATAGTTCATCAGCCTTTTGAATTTTGGTGTGGAGATCAGTCTATTGGTCAAGATCAATGACAATCTTAGCTTGTTGTTGCAACATTTGCATCT
>SNQJ01S0050912.1:77384-103220 GCA_010110895.2 Picea sitchensis
TTTGAAATCAAGGGGGGTGCAAACTCTCGAAATGTGAGATCTCTATATTTCATGTGGAATAAGCGCGAGGTCATGGCCCGAGGTCACATGGGGCGATGAAAAGGAGCAGCGTAAAAGATAAAAGAACCCAAGTCGATCACAGAGAAGGATCTATGTGGCCTCGAGGCACCATAATTGACTTGGAGGAGTCGTGAACGTCTCTTAGAGAATTCATGGGTGTCAGGCTCCATCCTGATCCCGATGCAGTTAGTTAATGGAAATAGGGGGAGGCAGTTGAAACTTCATTTCACCCTGTAGATAGAAAGCATGGAAAGGTCAGTCGTGGAAGTAGATTGTCAACCCAAGGTCTCCTGTCGACAGATTTTCCTGCAAAGCCCATACCGATCTGAGATCGCATCTGACAGAAGAATGAAAGTGCGGTCTGATAGAGGAAGATGCAGATGCCAAGCCTTGAATACAGTGACCAGAGCACGCTTCTATAGGGGGCGAGTTTCTTTGAGTATATATACTCAGTTTTTATATTTTGTAATGGTCAATGGTAGAGCAAAACTCCTATATTGTAAATTTTTAAGTAAAGCCTCTGGCCTCTGGCTATGTATCTGTATTTGAGACTTCTTGTTTAATAACAATCAACTTTCCTTACTACATATTGTTTGCCTCTGATACTGAAATATTTCATGATTGACTGATTCACTTGAATTATTGTGACTGCATTATAATGAATGTTTGATTATAGTTTTGTTGTAATTCCTTTCAGTTTCTTTGAGATCTAAATTCGATAAGTTCTTGCGTTTAAGTTTTTCCTCTTTGGGTTATTGGAAGACCTAATGTCCTCGACAGACCTCTGCATCCTTCTCACTGAATTCTTCCTCCTACTCACCCTTACTACAACCTATTGACTGAAGTCAAATTAAGACCTCACCTGCTTATGCATACCAATCTAGCTTTCTAAGCTAAGATTATATTTTCCTAAGATTGCGCCCATTTTACCACTTTTATAACCAACCCGTGACAAAAATACTGATGGGTATCATGCTTACCTCTGCCATAATCTAGGGGTGACTTCTGGTACTAACACAGTACTTTGACCACCTGTATTTCCCTCTTGATCTTCAGATGATTTCACCTTTATATCTTGCCCCACAAGTGATACATAATCCTACTCACTACTATTTGATGAAGTATTATCTTTGTTCTTATGAGAGGATTTATTCTTGTTTGGATGGGAATTGTCATCCTAATGAATTTAGAAGGATTCATAGAAGTGGTTGGATTTTTCTGATCCTTCTCGAGCTTCTGTTTATGTTCTACCTTTTCCTTTTCCAACCGCTCTAGTTCTTCTTTCTTATGTTGTCTCTCTTCTTCTTCCTGTATTCTTTTTATCTCATCGGACTTTTCCTATTCCCATTTCATATTCAATTCATCCTCCTATTGTCGATCATATTCCTCTTGATTTCTCTTCCTCTTTTCAATGAATTCAACTCCCTTTATTTATTTTATGCTTTCCTTCTCTATTCTACAAGTGCTTCATGTGTTTCCTCTTCCTCATCTTTGTTTCGTTGTTCCTCTAGGAGTCTTCTCTCTTCGTATTTCTCCTTTAGGAATCTCTATTTTTCTTCCTGTAGGGATTGTTGTTCCTTCTTTGTTATGAGCTCCTCCCCATTTCTCTTTAATAACACCTTTTCTAGAGGAGACTCCAAGATTCACCAATTTGATTTTCTCCTCTATAGGTAGAGAGGAAAAGATGGTTATATTTGGGTTGTCCCTTCTACTCTCTACCTCTTTCCAGTCTTGGGAATTTTCGGTGAACATTTCTTCTTCCCACTTTTCATGAGCATATGGCCAAGTTAATACCACTTGCTCTGCATGCTTTGGAACTAGTCCTTTGGGATCATGTTTTCTATACCTCCCTACCATGAATTTGTATTCTAAGTGTACATAGCCTTCTTTATTGGAATTATTGGCATATTTGAAGACATAATAACCTATCTAAAATTTATAGGGTATAAACAACCTCTTTTTATCCTTCACAAGGGTGGCATTGAATACTTGCATGATAACTTGATAACAAATTTCCCCAATAAACAATATATCGGGTACATACACAGGTAATAGATGTGTCAGGCTAATGGCTCCATAAATCCTTAAGTAGTTGTGTTTCTCCTCAAAGTACTAGTTCCATATGCAATTTAAGATATTTTTTGCTTGCTTGGATAGTCTAGGACACTCTTGTTCAAATACAAGAAAATAGATCCTAGGAATGAAAAAATCACAAATTTGGGGATAAAACCTTTTGTACCTATTCTCCTAGAGCATGTTAAAATACACATGGATAGGTGGTTCACAAATCTTCCAACTCAATGAAATACTAGGGAAAGTGTTATATGCACAAAACACATCGAAGAGAAATGAGACCATGTGGAACATGGGAGGGTCTCTAGCTTTTGGGGACTGTGTTTGAAGAATTTTCAGATTCAATTTCTTAAATATGATACCTCCCAGATTGAATTTCCTACCCCAAATTTCCACATAATAATCCAAAGGTAAACAAAATTCTGAGAACTAGGAGCAATCTCTTTTTCCATACAATCTACACAAGAGGATCATAACATACATGTATGGTTCCCTCAACCCAGAGATGGCATACCTACCGGTAGATTGCTTGACGAATTTTTTGTCTTCCTTCCACCAAATTTTCAATATTTTATTGGTGTCATAATGTTCATATAATGAAATCATGAAATCCTTGGTAAGGGAATCATCGAGGTCTGGACGTTTGTAGAAAATATCCATATCCTGAGGGAGGAAGGGACCTCTACATTCTCCCTATTCTTTCACAACATTACAATATTGGGATTTGGTGTGACTAATGACCCATTCCATCAGTTCTATACAAGGCATGATAGGTGCCTTGGAAGTGAAAAAATGTAGCATGGACCTCTTTATTGTTGAAAAGACTGCATCATTTACTTCCCTAAGTTGTAGGTCACTATGTGAAGTAGATTTAGGGTAGTCTCCATTGTTAAATTTTGAGAAAAAAACGTTCCAGGAAGGATTTGCACCTGTGTGGAATTTTTTCTCCCTATGCAAGGCTTGGTGTCCCAAAATAGTGGTACTAGGTTGGAGATATGTTTTTGGGGAAACATGATAAGGGGTTTTGTATTTTTGGTCGTCAGGGCTTCTACCGCTCATGCAGGTGCAGAACTAGAATCGGCCTCAGCATCACCAGACCATGTCCTTGGCCTCTTGGGTGTCCTCTGTATGGGATATTTTCTAGGAGGCATCGTGTCTGCATCCAAAATTTTATGATTAAAAAACATCCCCTTAAAACTCCCAAAACTATATATTGCACAACATAACATAATTGTACCAAGCAACGTCGATACTTACAGGAGACAAGCTTACCTAACAACAGTCTTTCGCTATGTTATTATTGGTCGATTGGATACTTCTACACTAGAGTTAAATAAATGTTTTGGCTTCAATTTGTTAGCAAGAAAGATGAAGAAACGAATGCACTCAATTGATAACACACTCGACTCAAACAAACAATGCAACAAGTTTCGGAGAGAATGTGATTTTAATAATTAAATCTTGAAGCCATGGGAGAAATATTCGAATAGTAATGGAATTTAATGTAGTGGTAGTACCAACACCAACATTTCATGACTGAATTGATGTGCAGACATGACCATCGACAGTTTTGTGAATTTGTTTACTTGGCGGACAATTGTTTGGTCGAGTTCAGGGGCCATCAAGCTTTAATGCACAACTCAAAAAAACATCAATCTAAATATAAGTTCTCATATTCGTACAAAGGTGATGTCAGCTATACGCATGTGAGAGTGACGTGGAGAGCTAGTTGGCATTGAGAGAGAACATGTCGATACCTGGTTCAAGGAGTCATTTTTTTATGCATCAGAGGACCCACTTTAGTCGCAAGGTGAAAAAAGTACAAGATTAGAAATGCAACGACCCAGATTAGATTGTCCTTTTCGATCAAATGGTTAACATTATGCGAGTAGGAGTCTATCGGGCGTTGAGTGAAGGTGGTAGTGACATGGAAAAATGACATGAAACTAGGACAACATGTGGAAATAGATTGGTTGGTGAGTGAGGTGACATGTTAGTAGTTCCACGAGCGTGAGGAGGGAAACACACCATCATAGCACAAAATTGATGGTTTAGATGTGTTTGTTAGTTTAATTAGACATCTAGTAGAATCTGAAGTAGAAAACCTATCAACCGTTAGGTGAGGTGATCGAGAGTGTTGGAGGAAAGAGTAGGCCAAACCGGTTGATGGCCAATAGGTCCATAGGTTGTTGGTTGATCGGCGCAAGAGTTATATAACATGAAAAACCAACACTACAAAACCCCCCAATGATTGATGAGCATGAAAATCGAGGTGTGACATGGAATTCCAAGCTTTAGTGTGGATGATGATGTGGTGATGCCACTTGGCATATGATGTTTCCATCACCAATCACAAATTATGACAAGGGAAGTGTTTGGATGATGACATGGAAATGGTACGACCGACACATGACATATTACATGGCACTCTAAAACTTGCAAAAGGATTCCTCCTTTATTGATCATGGATAACTAATATTGGATGATGAATTTGATCAAACGGTGGGTACTAATTGATCCCTGAAGCTTCAAACTTAGGTTTTATTGGTGAAATTACCTATGGGATTTTACCTTCACCCGATGATCGCATCGGGAGATGCAGGGAAAAGGTTGTGTATGCATTGATGTGGTGAACAACCAGATTCCCGATGGGATCATTGATCGTTGGGTGGTTATGATAACCTTTGGAAATTTTATTAAAACACACAGTCTCCATCTGACCTGATTCGTGCATCAGCCCAAATCACCCGAGAGTATTTTTCTAAAGATTTACATGTTTTAGGCTTTTATTACTCGGTCGATCATCCTTTTAATATGGTTGTGGATGCTTTGGTTTTAGTGAAGGATTTATTTACTTGTTCAATTGATAAAATAAAACCAAACTTAAGCGAAATCAAAGAAATTCAAGGAAAAACAACATTTTCAAAGGTGATGAATGCAAAAAAATTGCGACAAAATTAGAACTGGTACCTCGAATTTCATGAAATTTTGAGGGTGTATTGAATACTAAACAAGAAGCTCATAGAGAAATTTATATGGCTCATTCATGAGTAAATATCTTTTGTAATGGCATGAAAAGAGACATAGTTAATTATGTAGTTATATGTATGAATGTCAGCAAGTGAAAGTCGAGCATCAACACCCAGTAGGATTATTACAACTACATTCCATATAAGAATCGAAATGGGAAGTGTTTTTGATGTATTTTATAGTTTGATTACCTATGACGTAAAGAAGAATCGATTATGTATTTGTAGTAGTTGACACTTTGACCAAAAATGCACATTTTATTCTAATAAAGACTACTTATCAAGCATTAGAGATGGTAAGAGTGTTTATAAATGAGATAAGAAGATTGCATGGAATTCCAAAGAAGATGATTTTAAATAGAGGATCAATATTTATGGGAAGATTTTGGACAAGTTTTCAAGAGGCATTGGGAACACAACTAAACTTTAGTACAACATACCATTTGAAAACTGGTGGACAAACGGAAATAATAAATAAAATATTAAAAGACATATTGCACATGTATGTAATGGATCAACAAAAACAATGGGAAAATTTTTCACATTGGGAACACAACTAAACTTTAGTACAACATACCATTTGAAAACTGGTGGACAAATGGAAATAATAAATAAAATACTAAAAGACATATTGCACATGTATGTAATGGATCAACAAAAAGTTAAAACAATGGGAAACATTTTCACCTCTTGTTGGATTTTCTTCTAATAATTCTTATCAAAGATTAATTAAGATGGCACCATTTAATTCTTGTACAATAGACCATGTAGGGCGCCTCTTAGTTGGGATAGGCTAGAGGGTATAATCCTAGTTGGACCATAAGTAATCTAAGAAATGGAAGAACACATGAAAATGACTAAAGGAAGATTAAAAGAAGAAAAATATAGGAAGGTGAGTTATGTGGATGTACATAGAATTGATAGAAGCTACAAATTTGGAGAGAAGGTATTTTTGCTAGTTAGACCGCAAAAGATATCAATTAAGTTTTGCAAGGGAGCCAAAGTGTTTCCATAGTATGTGGGACCATTTGAAATTCTTGAAAGAAAAGGACCAGTTGCTTGTTGTCTTGCATCACTATCATCATTAGATCACATGCATGATGTTTTTCATGTATATGTTTTACGTCATTATATTTTAGACCCTTCTCATTCTATTGTCTTAAGTTATTTGCAGATGTCAAAAAAGGGGGGCCTTATGGCAGAACCCATCTGCATTTTGGACCGACGCATTTGTAAACTTCGATGTCATTTGGTAGACCAAGTAAAGGTCTAGAGGGATAGTTATAGTCCCAAATCTGCTACTTGGGAGGATGCAGTTGAGATATGTCAGTAGTACCCATATTTATTTTAAGCTTCAAGACAATTTTTTCTAAAGAGGGGGTGTATGTAGTGCCCCATTTGGTTTGACTTATTTAACATATTGGATTTTATTATTTGAGAACGTTTTGTTTAAAAATGATCTGATTTGTTGACTTGTGTTATGATGATAAAATTAGACTCTATGATGATTATGATCAATTATAATTTGACGTAATGGTAATTCTAAAATGATGTTTGTTTAATATTTATGTGAAAAATGGATGTATAAAATGTGAATTGGTATGATGTAATTGACATTATCATTTTATATGGTTATGATACATGAAACAGATATACTTGAGGCACAATTGCTATTGGTGGTTTGACTAGTGTGATAGGGAAGTCACATGTGTGCATTGACATGAGAGTACATCAACATTGTATGGACTTTGAATTGAATCAAGATATGTTATGCGATATATGGAATGATTTAATTTATGATTATGGGTCAATTTGATGCATTGATTATGATTATGATTATGGGTCAATTACCACTAATGTAAACAATTAACTTAATAAGAATTAATATAAAAAAAATCCAATTTATTAAAGGAAGACAGTTCAATAATAGTCCACTTGGTAGGTCTACCAAATATTAAAGTGACATATGCAATGAAGTCACATTCTTGAAACAACGTACTCCTTTACATTAAAATAATAATAAGGTGGACCCATAACACATAGACTCTCTTATCACTTTTCAATGTTTATCTCGAGTACTCTAAATTGAGCGGTCCTCGGTCCTCATCAAATGCTTCAAAACACAAAACGAATTCGTGATGGACGGACTTCTTAATGATTTTTTTATTAATATTTTATCGAGGGACATGGATCACGTGTCATATTGTTGACTAGTCAAACATAATGATGGATAATGACTTAATATGATCACGTGGCAAAATCACTTAAAATGGTGATGTGGCAATAATTATGACAAACTCTTAAACAATTCTTTATAAGAGGAAACAATTAAACAATTCTTTATAAAAGAAAAAAACATCGTTTTTATTTAGGAGGAGTTGTTTAATTTTGGACCAAATTTTATTCTTTAGTAAGTAGATATTTGACAAATTCAAATGGAAATCATAATATTGATAATGAATTTTATAATTTGTAAAGTTTGAAATGTAAATAGATTTATAAACTCTCATTATTATTGTTATAATTTCATATTACAAATTTTAACTATTAAAACTTGTAATTCTAACCATTTGTCAAAAATCCTACTATAGTTATAAAGAAAACTGGTTAAAAATTTACGATTAAAACACTATTAAAACTTTGACCATAAATTTGAAGTCGCAGCTTTATTTTTTGAAATTCAAAGTGTCCTCGAAACCAAGTTCACATGGTTATGTAGTTATGTAAGTTATTTTCTTTGAATGATCTAATTGAATTTCAAGAATTGACTTGAAAATTGAAGTTTAAATGGAATTGATTGCATTTTTCAAGGATTTAGATGATGTGTTCGATTTAAGATATGAAAAATAATACAATTGAGAATTTATAAGAAAATTTCACTTTGAATATTGGTACCTTTGTGATTAGAAATGTAAATTCTCAAAAATTTTGTAAGAGAGGAAAATATCATCTTAAATAAGATTAAATATTATAAAATTAAGTGTTGAATAAAAGTGTTGTATTTTGGTGTCATATATCAATCACTTATTATAAGAAAGGTCTTACATGATGTGTAAAGTTTGGAAAAACGTAAAATAGTGTAAGAACATATCAAATGGAGGGTGTGACCATAACTACTTTAACCATCATTTCATTAACATTACACTGATCTACTTTATTCACTTATGGCACCACAAATTAAGCATAAATAATCTCAATCATGGCAGCAGAAGTTAAAAGTAACAAAAAGTAAATATAATTGATATAAATAAAACACACAAACAAGATTTTAAAATAGGTTGTCATTCCATTTACTTCAATCCAAAATAGATGCATGTCTCCAACAACAATTAGTCATCACAATAACAACTCAACAACCTAATTTACAAATCCATCGTGCATTACAATGCCTAGACCTAGCCTATATGCTCAACACTCATAGTAGCTACTAGCATAAGATAAACAAATAACATGACAACCCAAAAACACTAACCAACCATAATGATCAACCCAACCCAAATCTCGGCCTTTGCAATTTATAATCATCACGCATAGGTGGGTCATAGATCCAAAAACTTTTCCTTTCTTGGCTACCCATTGATGGAATTTACTGTCTATCGTTTTCTCCCTTCTCACATGCATATGAAACATTTACGTCTCCACCACCTCTTCTTGGACTAAGGAATCATGTTCTTCAAGCTCTACCACTTTTTGTTCCAACCACTTTTCCTTTACTCTGCATGTCATGCTTATCATCAGATTCATCTTATTGTGTCTATTGTTGACTTGGCACCAATAGTTGATCAGGCACCACTACATTATTTACTCAAACTAAGGGACCAACAGGCTCCAACCACACTTGTTGACCTTCCCTTGAATCAACTCCAACTTGCCTCCACTTTCTTCTCAGTGTTAAAATGTGTTCCCTAATGCTACCCTTAAAACAAAGTGGCCAACTCTAGAACCACTTGTAGTGCATACAACTTGAACTGCTCAAGGGATTGAATTTTAGAGAGGTATTTCAATAAAAGTAGGCATGCTACATCTACAATGAATTTCACTTTTTCCTAACCTAGCCTAGTTGTCTTGTTTGTTGAACTATAGTCCAATCAAGTTTGATGACAATGTTCAATTTTTACAGCTTGATAATGCTTCATTGTGATTTATCGAAACTATCAAATTTTCCCTTGTGCTTCTTCAGAGACTCGAAAAGAGTATCCAATAGTTCATCAGCCTTTTGAATTTTGGTGTGGAGATCAGTCTATTGGTCAAGATCAATGACAATCTTAGCTTGTTGTTGCAACATTTGCATCTAAACATGTAGCACATGTGCAAGTTGTTCCCTAGTCTTGACAATGCTTGCTAGTTTTGAACAATCAAACAAACAACTTTAATTTACTTTTTCACATCTTAGAGTTGTTCTTTGTGGTTCTTGAGTTGAGTGACCAAAGAGTCTACTTGTTCCATAAGTTCTTGTGTTTTGAGATCACCATAGTGGCATTCAAAGACCAACTACAACTGCAAGTCCTTCCACTCTTCCCTAACTTGAAACAAAGAAACATGGAACTTCCCTACAAAAGTAGATGGAACTTCCCTACAAAAGTAGAGGGTCTCCCATCACCGATCATATCTTCTAATTATGTATCTTCATCTCAAGACACAAGTCACATTTGCATGAGATGCTAGATAACTTCTTTAAACTCATCCAAATAGAACCATTTTTTTTCTCTAAATGCAAACTAGGGTCCACTAAGGTGTCCATCAAAGGAACTGTAGTGTAGTGTTCGATATCAATCCCTTATTATGGCGAAGGTCTCACTTGAGGTGCATTGTTGGAACATAAAATAGTGTAAAACTATAACAAATAGAGGGTGCAATTATAACTATTCTAACAATCACTCAATTAACATTACATGCTTATACTAGATTACCTTACAACACAACATATCAAACCAAAGTAATCTCATTCATGGCAGCATAAGTTAAAACTAACAAAGAGTAAACATCATCCATATAAATCATAAGTTAAAACTAACAAAGAGTAAACATCATCCCTATAAAGCAAACACACCATTTTTAAGATTTTAAATAGGTTTTCATTCTACTTACTTCCATTCAAAGTAGATACATCACTCCAACAATAGTTACTTATCTTAGGCCCAGACAAGAGTAGTCTTGGTTCAAAAACTTAATTTGAATAAGCCAACATGCATTAAAGTGTCCAGACCCAGTATATAGGCTTAATTTGTAGAGTAACTACTAACAAAATCTAAACAACTAGCATTGCAACCTGACAACAACACTAATGAGCCATAACAACCAACCCAACCAAAGGCCTTGAATTTACAATTTATAATCATCACCCTTATGTAAGTTGTGGATCTAGAAGTTGTTCCTCTATTGGCTATGTGATATTGGATTTAGTGGATTTACTAGTCTATCATCCACTCCCTTCTGACATGCACAAGTTGCATTCACTTCTTTGCTACTTCTTCTTGTTGTACTTAGGAATCATGTTCCTCAAGGTCTATTTCCTCCCATTCCAACCACCCTTCATTTATTTTGTATGTAATTTGACATTGGATTCCTTCAAACATGTGTCCTATGTATTCATGTCCCTACTAACCTAGCACCACTAGCTAACGAAGTGGCTAACATTCCTCACTAATGGAAAAAATAAGAACATTGAAGGGTATCAAGACAAGATCTTAAAACTTGGGAGCCTAGTCTTAGTGCCTTATATTAAGAATCATTTTTTAGCTAATTTATCAAGCAAGGCTTCCCTAAAATATGGACTAAAAGTTTAATTGTCCTTATGTCCAGGTTTAGAAACAAGGATGACCCATCCAATCATCCAACTATCATGACTGGCCCCTATTAGAAAATTTATTTGTCTTAATTATTGAATGAAATAATAGTCAATGGATTGAGGACAATAAAAAAGGGCCAAATGACAAGTGGAGTTCACGACGCCACCCTTAGATTTATTATTTGGGATTGTAGAGACAAAAAACAAGATCACATATGTTGTTTCCTTGACTTTAGAAAATCCATTGACATGATACTTAGAGGAAAGCTTTGAAAAACACTAAAAGAAGTTGGTATCTTGAGCTCCAGAGTGTCATGAGACTTTATGAAAAGGTTATCGCTAAGATGCAATGTAATAACGAATGGTCAATGGGAATTAATTGTAATATTGGTGTTAAGCAATGGTGCCCTATTTTTCCCACTCTTTTTTGCATCTATATTGATCAAAAGTGAGCAATGTTTAAAAGAAGAGGGATGCATTGGTATTAATATGGTTGGACTTGTTCTTCTCTTGTACACTAATGATATTGTCCTCCTTGCAAAAACTATTGAACATCTTCGCAACCAAATCGAATTTCTCAAGTGGTTATGCAAAAGTTATGAGTTTGCCATTAATATTAATAAAACCATGATTATGAAAATATTTAAAGATAAGAAAATAATTTATCCTTTGATTTGGTATGATGGTAATGCCCTTGAAGAGGTGCAATCTTACGAGTACTTAGGTATCAATTTCAATTACCATTTGAAATGGAACCACAATGTCGAGAAGTGAATCATTGATGGTTTGAATCTTAATATGGTCTTGAAAACAAATGCATAGATGCTAAACTCTAGGATTGATATAAAAAAATATTCCTTTTCTACACGTTATTTATCTTGGTTATTCTTTAAAGATGTGAATTTTAGGTCTATAATAACACTCTTAAAACATGGAGTAAAATGGAGCAAATCCAAAAACACTTCCTAACATATAATTTTGAAGTTAAATGCAACACTCCTTACCTCATTATTGTTAATAAAGTTGGATATACTCACATGGAGTCTATATCCATAACTATATATTTAGATTTTATGCAAAAATTATTTAGGTTGAACAAATATAGGCCCCATGTTATTGCTTCTAGTATGACTAGCAACCACCATGGGGTTGAAAGAAAATGAGCTATAGATTTTGATGTTTGGGATAACTATTGGTACATAAAAGAAGACAATCAAATTAATAATATCAACAAGATTAAATTTTACATCCCTATGAAGTTTAATAATAAGATCTAGAATGACAATGAAACCATTAATGATAAGAAGTTAAAATACTACGAAGAATCTATAAATCGTTATTTTGTTGATCAAAACAAATTTTCAAATATTATGATCTTAAGGAACAAAATGAATAGTGACAAAATCATACCAATGCTCATGGCCTCCATAGTGTAATGATTTGTTGGACTAATCCAAAAACATCGTGGGGTGATCAAATTTGTAAAATTTGTGATATTAGTGAAGTTGAAGATGAACACCATTTTATTTTTACTTTCCTTACTCTTAATAATATAATACATAACTTTACTTAGTTTCATAATACAACTTTTCTTCTAGACCTTCTCACTTATTAAATCCATAATGATATTGGTTCTTTCATTTCCACCATATTCATATATAGAATCACCATTGTGAAAATATATTTAGTTTCATTCCTTTTATTTGTTCAAGAGAGCTTTCTAATCTTAGAAGATGTTAAACAACATCATCATTCATAAGAAAATAAGTTAATAAAAATTTAAAAATCAATGTAAAATAACATTTGTGCCCAGTCTTCAATCATATTAAAACCATAAAAAAAGATCCTATGGGGTGTTAATTAATGATGGAGAGCACCAATGTTTGCTTCTTCATAGTGGCTAGGGTTTGTCCTTGAGCTGATAGTTGGAGGTTCCCTTGGCATCAATGGCTATCTTAGCCATCTCTCACTCATTCCTAGCTCATCTCTCTACTTGGATTTTTCCTCTAATTAATATGAATTCATGTCCAGTCTCTTCAAATTTGGTGGTCGCAACTCCTTCTTCAACACGAACGAACCCATCTTCTCAATGGTTCAACTTTGTTTCTAGGGATTATTTTTAGCTTGGATCCACTCCACATTTAATTAGTGTTGATTTTTCTTTAGTGGGTGTAGCCTCATCCTTAGGTTTGGCTATTGTGTCCTTTAAAGATGTGGTTAAAAATGGATTTCCATGTGCTTCCCAACCCCCTCGACTTCATGTGGTTCAAGAAGTGCCCACTCCATCCATTCCTATTGTTAAGGATGTTGTGGATTATCAATCCTTTTACAAAATGGTCTTATTCATAGATTCAATGGTGTTTTACCAAGATTAGATGATTAGCATAAATGGATTTCATGTGTTTGGAAATTGGATCTCAAAGAGGAATCCTTTATCTATCAATGTGCTAAAGGATTCTTCATTATGGAGTTTGAACTAACAGAGGACCAAAATTGGATCCTAAATTTGGGTCCTTGGTTTTGGGGAAACTATGGAATTTGTATGAAGGCTTAGACTTCGTTTTCCAAACCTTCATTAGATTCCCTTTTTATTGCTCATGTTTGGGTTAGGATACTAAATCTTGTTGTTTGGTTATGGGGTTATGATTAACTCAACGGTATTGGAAATGGTCTTGGTAAATTCCACTTCAAAACTGAGGAGATGGAACATCATCACATCATGACATATGCACGTATTTTTGTTGATATGGATTTCAGAAAAGAGTATCTAGTAGAAATTAATTTGGTTGCGAAAGATTACAGATGGACCCAAAAGTTGGACTATAAACAAATCTTCTTCAAACACAGGGCATGCTATGAAACACGACATGTCGTAGTTTATTGCCCTAATCTTCATAATAATGGTTGATCTCAAAAGCCCCAACAAACATTTACTTAGTAGAATGGTGTGAAGGAGAAACAACAATTAATATGTCCTTCAAATAGCTAGGATCCATTGCATATAGTTTCACCCTCACGAGAAGCTCCTACAAAGCAAGATTCTATAGAGGAGGTCTAGGATAAGTAGTGTATTTAGCTAGTGCCATCCTTGAATGAGTCATTTATCATGGTAGTTAGTACTCAACAAAATCCTCCTCTCTTCCCTTTGTCGACAAGGACTTCCCTTTTGCTGGAAAGGAAGCCACAATCCCCTCGTTATCAAGTAGACATATTCTTCCAACCCCATGTGAGATGGTGTGATCAAGCAAATGAATAAAAAATAAAAAATTAGATTTAAAATGACCCACTAGAATAGGGCCCTTTGGAACTGCGGGATCTTGTAACACATATCCCAGACTCAACCAGGAAATAGACAACATCAGTGAAGAAGAAGAACACTCCAACATCTCAACCAATAATAACACTAAATAGGAATATAAACCTATCGTAAACATGTATTGTTTCTACATTTTCTTATATTCATATTTTTTCTATATTTATCATATAAGTGTGACTGAGACTATGAAAAAAATTTTAAAAATATAATTTTTTTTTTAAGAGTGGGCAAGATCTCCCATCCTAATATCACCGAGAGTATCTCTTTCATCTAATCTTGATCTCCTTTTATGTTATAATATGATATGGTTGAACCATAATTTTCCCCAAAAAACCGTTCTTCTTTATTTAAAAAAAAAAAAAATCATTTTTTTCATTTTAAAATTACATACTTGCATTATTTGTCCTATATTTAAAAGATCTATTAGAATATACTTTCCACAATAATTTAATATAGTATCAATGGTGTTGATCAATTTTCCATGAACAAATAGATAGCGATAGTTATAGATGGTATGTGAAGAAGTTGGGATCGTTGAATAATGCAAAATGGAACCGCCGACGCAGGGGACTGCCAAATGTAAGTCTGACCTTCCATAATACATTTAAAATATAAAACCGACTTTGTTGACGTAAAGTTTATGGACTCTTTTAAATTAATATATAAGGTTCAAAGCCTTACCTTTCAAACACTTCATGGCCACACAAGCAAGGACTTTCTATTATATTAATAAAATAAATTATTAAATAGTAAATTTATCATTGTAATTTAAATAGTGCAATCAGACTTCATATTTTATTTTATTACTTGGTTAAGAGGTTATAAGTGGAAGGTATCTATTTTACCAAAGACATTTATAACTTGCATCCAATTTTAACAATGATGTGCATTGTCATATTTATAAGAATGAACATATACATAATCACAGATTTATCATTGGTGAGATTTGAATCATAGTAGGGGTAATATCAATGACATGCTTTCATCAACCTTATAAACCATCATATACATAATCACAGATTTATCATTGGTGAGATTTGAATCATAGTAGGGGTAATATCAATGACATGCTTTCATCAACCTTATAAACCATCATTGACTCTATCACAACTATACAAAAATTGTTCAAAACCCATATCCATTTAAGTTATAAATATTCTTACTCCATCAAAACCATCATTGACTCTATCACAACTATACAAAAATTGTTCAAAACCCATATCCATTTAAGTTATAAATATTCTTACTCCATCAAAAATGTGATGATGAACTAGTGAAAAATGAACCATATCATTGTGAACCTATTAATGTTTAGAAAATTGATCATATTTGTATAGCCCTACATTTTGGCCTTATGCAACTAGAAATATGTTTTTATTTATGTTTTTAGGAAAATATTTTTTATGTCAACATGTGTATCTATTTGATATTATCCATGTGTTGAAAGTATATGATAATGGCTAGCATACGTTTATAATGATGATAATTATGTGATTATGTATTTGATCATATTTTTAAAATGTTTAAATTGTTGATACATGAATATCAATTCTATATATATATATATGAATGCAATGCATGATGTAAATGAATATATATTTGATATGTAAATTGTCATGGATATTTCATTGGAATAATTCGTCACAACATATCTTGTATTATGTTGAAATATTTTATTATCGAGATTTATCCCCTTAGATCTTAGATTTAGGAGCAATGTCTTATTGTTCAAATTCATGAAAATAACTGAAATATGAAAATGAAATATCAAGCAAATAAACACAAGATGTATCCTAGGAAACCTGAAATGAGAGAAAACTCAGCAAGAAGGTGAGGCCTATGCTCGTCTCTCTTTTCTTCAGTAATGAAAATGCAAATACAAAGAAAGAGACATTCATTATGGTGTTTCATTTCACACTATAGCCTAAATGATTGCTATAGAATCTTCTTCCTCCTCTATTATGCTCTCAAATCCTACTCCTAGATGCTCTACTTGTTGATTTTTATTTTATTTTTAGATCTGATGATTATTGCCTTTTTATTTAAATGATATTGTTATCATAGAATAGTTACACACTGAAAATCTCAACAAGAATTAGCGAACTTGATGAGAGGTTATTGTAAGTAAATATTATATATGAGATGATATATTACAATTGAGGGCCCTGATATATATACTTGGGTAGAGTGTCCTTCCATTAATGGACATGTATTTTCCATTATTGTCTTTTCATTAATCAATTTATTATTAATTATTCATTATTAATTATATATATATTTATATATTATATTTATGTTGATGATTATTTCCTCACATGAAAATAAATAAAATATGAAAATGAAATATCAAGCAAATAAACATAAGATGTATCCTAGGAAACCTGAAATGAGAGAAAACTCAACAAGAAGGTGAGGCCTATGCTCTTCTCTCTTTTCTTCAGTTATGAAAATGCAAATACAAAGAAAGAGACATTCATTATGGAGTTTCATTTCACACTATGGCCTAAATGGCTGCTATATAATCTTCTTCCTCCTCTTCTATGCTTTCAAATCCTATTCCTATATGCTCTACTTGTTGATTTTTTTTATTTTTAGATCTGATGATTATTTCCTTATGATTTAAATGCTACTGTTATCATAGAATAATTACACACTGAAAATCTCAACAAGACTTAGCGAACTTGATGAGAGGTTATTGTAAGTAAATATTATATATGAGATGATATATTACAATTGAGGGCCCTGATATATATACTTGGCAAGAGTGTGTTTTCATTAATGGACATGTTTTTTCCATTATTGCCTTTTCATTAATCAATTTATTATTAATTATTAATTCTCTCTCTCTCTCTCTCTCTCTCTCTCTCTCTCTCTCTCTCTCTCTCTCTCTATATATATATATCGATTATATTAAAATACTATTTATATATTATATTTATGTTGATGATTATTTCCTCACATGAAAATAACTGAAATATAAAAATGAAATATCAAACAAATAAACACAAGATGTATCCTAGGAAACCCAAAATGAGAGAAAACTCAGCAAGAAGGTGAGGCCTATGCTCTTCTCTCTTTTCTTCAGTTAAGAAAATGCAAATACAAAGAAAGAGACATTCATTATAGAGTTTCATTTCACACTATGGCCTAAATGGCTGCTATGGAATCTTCTTTCTCCTCTATTACGATCTCAAATCCTACTCCTAGATGCTCTACTTGTTGATATTTTTTTATTTTTAGATCTGATGATTATTGCCTTATGATTTAAATTCTATTGTTATCATAAAATAATCACACACTGAAAATCTCAACAAGACTTAGTGAACTTGATGATAGGTTATTGTAAGTCAATATTATATATGAGATGATATATTGCAATTGAGGGCCCCGCTATATATACTTGGGTAGAGTGACGTTTCATTAATAGACATGTCTGTTCATTAATCAATTTATTATTAATTATTAATTTTTGATTATATATATATAATAAAAATATTATTTATATATTATATTTATATTGATGATTATTTCCTCACATGAAAATAACTAAAATATGAAAAAGAAATATCAAGCAAATAAACACAAGATGTATCCTAGGAAACCTGAAATGAGAGAAAACTCAGTGAGAAGGTGAGGCCTATGCTCTTCTCTCTTTTCTTGAGTTATGAAAATGAAAATACAAAGAAATAGACATTCATTATGGAGTTTCATTTCATACTATGGCCTAAATGGTTGCTATATAATCTCCCTCCTCCTCTATTATGCTCTCAAATCCTACTCCTAGATGCTCTACTTGTTGATTTTTTTAATTTTTAGATTTGATGATTATTTCCTTATGATTTAAATGATATTGTTATCATAGAATAATTACAGATTGAAAATCTCAACAAGACTTAGCAAACTTAATGAGAGGTTATTGTAAGTAAATGTTATATACAAAACGATATATTACAATTGAGGGCCCCTATATATATACTTGGACAGAGTGCCCTTTCATTAATGGAAATGTCTTTTCCATTATTGTCTTTTCATTAATCAATTTATTATTAATTATTAATTATTGATTATATATATTTATACATTATATTATAAAAATATTATTGATATGTTATACTTATGTTGATTATGATTTCCTCACATGCACATCTAATTAATATAGATCACTCCATCCTGGAGCATACAATGTGAGAGCACCTCGAGTCTATCCACTCCTCATCGGGAGAAAGACTATGTCTGGGCCATTCACCAGTAGCAAAGCTCTATGAGTGAATGAGTCATTTCCCTTGGTCAAATAAACATGACCAATATGGGAGGATGTCTACCCGATGTTGCTAACTGGAGAAATATCAACACTCCCTCTTAGCGAGGGAGACATCCCGCATCATGCAAATCTTGTCTCTAAAGTATACAAACTCTATATTAGACAAAGGCTTGGTGAGAATGTCCTCAATTTGCTCATTTGTGGATATGTATTGGAGATTTATTTCTCTCTTCTGTACCATGTCTTGGATGAAGTGATATTTGATCTCAATGTTCTTTGAATTGTCATGAAATATTGGATTTTCCAAAAGCTTGACACAACTTTGATTATCACATTGTATTAAGGTCGTCTCTAGATCTTGATCAAATAGTCCTACAAGAAGTTTCTGAATCCATATTGCTTTGCGACTTGCGACACTGGTTGTGATATACTCTTCTTCTGATGTACTAAGTGCTACATAAGTCTACTTCCTTCTAAACCAAGATATCATAGTTGATCCTAAATTGAAGCGACACCCCGAGGTTTTCTTTATGTCCACTGCACTCTCTTCACAGTCATAATAAGTATATCCCTACAACCTCACTTCACCACTCGAGTCATATCTCAGACCATATCAAACTGTACCAAGCAGGTACCTCAAAGCATGCTTTGTTGCAACCCAATGGAAGTGCCTTGATTCAACCATGAACTAGCTTTGGGTGTTCACTACAAAGAGAATATTTGGCACGGTGTTAACCAGGTACATCAAGGATCCAATTATCTGGATGTACATATTGGGGTCTGTTAGATTTAAATAGAAGATGAATCACTCAGCTTCTTCACATTTGTCATCATAGGTGTAGCCATGGACTTGCAGTCCATCATGTTGAATCTGCTCAAGATCTCAACGATGTACTTCCCTTGTCCGAGGAAGATCTCACCTGGTTTCTACCACACCTTCAATCCCAAGAAATAATGCATTAAGCCAATATCCTTCATCTCTAACTTTGATTCCAAATCCCTCTTGCACTGATCGATGAGTTGATCTACTCCCATAAGAAAAAAGTAATCAACATATAACACCAAGATTAAAGGATCACCATCAACAACCTTGTAGTAAAGGTTGGGATCTACTTCATTCTTGGTTAAGCCCAAGCTCATAAAGTGTCCATCAATCTTGGAGTACCATGCCTTGGGTTCCTACTTGAGTCCGTATAAGGCCTTCTTCAACCTGTAAACATCAGACTCCCTCCCATGTACCTCAAATACCTGAGGTTGTTTTATGTACACTTCCTCCTCAATCACACCATTGAGGAATGTTGTATTGACATTCATATGGTGTAATATCCAATCCATGACTCCTGCAATGGAACTAATGGTCCTGATGGAAGTGTGCCTGGCGACTGGAGAAAACGTTTCCTCATAGTCCACTCCCTCTTCCTGGGAGAACCATCTTGCCACAAACCTTGCTTTATACTTTTCGATGCTTCCATCTACTGCATGATTGATATCGTAGATCAAATTGGAAGTCACTATTGACTTCCCCTCAGGTATTGACACAATCTCCCACACATCATTCTTCATTATGGAATGGTATTCCTCCATCATGGCATCTCTCCAAACTTGTTGTCCTATTTCCTCCTCATTACTGGAAGGTTCAGAGTCAATGATGTGACTCATCAATGCCATATAACTAGAGAATTTATGAGGTCATCTAATTTTCCTGAAAGTACCATGGGGAGCTCCATGCATCTCTGCATCCTACAATGTATCGTGAAGCAAAAATGGCCTCTTCCTAGTCTCTGGAACAATGATTCTAGATAGGTCCATTGGTTCAGTTGGCTCTGCTGACTTCTCTAGATAGTTTGAAGGATGAACAACTGGAACAGAGGGACATGAACCCACATCCTTCAAAGCCTCTTACTCCTCATTATCAATCTCCACGTGAGACTCTTTATACCTACTGAAGGTTGTGTCTTTGTCAAAGGTGACATCCCGATTGACCTTTATCTGACATTGTCCTAGAATGTAGATTATGTAAGCCTTTGATTTCTCGTTGTATCCAAGAAATGTTCCCTTCTTCCTATAAGGATCCAAATTCATCCTCTTCTCCTTGGGCACATGAATGTATGCTGGACAACTAAATATACTCAAATGATTAACCTCGGGTTTCAAACTTGTGAAAGCCTCCTTAGGAGTGTTTTCCCCCAAGATCCGATGAGGACTCATGTTTTGTTTTTAGATCATCCAATTTTACATTTGCATTTTCCACAATCTTGTGTAGCCTTAGATTATAACATTTGCAGGCCTTTCTGGTAGATGAGCAACCAAGAAATATGCCTTCATTGATTATGGAATCAAATTTTCCCGGGTTATCGTCATCTCTCTTTATGTATCATTTTCTCCCAAAAACTTTGAAGTGCTTAATTGATGTTGGCCTGCCATGCCATAACTCATATGGTTTTTTTTCATAGTTAACTCTAAGTTGTCGTCTATTAAGTATGTATACGCCCCCGGGGGGAAGCTCAATTGGCAAGTGTCATGAAAATGAAATTCCAAGAGGTATTGAGTTCAACTCCCCGCGACATAGTGTGTAGCATGTGGGGCAGGGTGGGCACACCTGGAGGTTATAGTGCTAGTAGTTGGATAACACGACCACGTGTAACGCGAGTACGTGCCCAACTAGTTGTTGATTCTGCCAGCCATATATATGTGTGTGTGTCTCTGTGTGTGTGTGTGTGTCTTTGTGTGTGTGTGCAACTGTATACACTTCTTCTCTCCAATATATATCCAATAGCTTGGATTCATTTATCATAGTTATGGTTTCCTCTTGAATAGTTCTATTTTTCCTTTCAACAACTCCATTTGGCTAAGGTGTCCTTGGAGCAGAAAAGTGTCTTTTGATTCCATGAGTTTCACAAAACTCATTGAATTTGTTGGAAGTAAATTCCCCTCCATTGTATGACCTGAGACACTTGATTTTAAGATCAGTCTCATTTTCAGACAGTGCTTTGAAAGCTTTAATTTTTTCAAAATTTTCTAATTTTTCTTTAAGAAAACACACCCAAGTAATTCTGGTATAGTCATCAATAAATAAAATAACATAGTTTTCTCCTTGTATACTCTTTGTTCTTGTTGGACCACATAGTTCAGTATGAACAAGTTATAATGGTTTTGAGGTAAAATACTCTTTCATCTTTCATCTTACTTTTGTCTCCTTCCCATGTTGGCAGTGCTCACAAACAAGGCTTGAAGGTTTTATAATTTTCGTCATACCTCTCACAACTTCCTTGTTACTTACTTTTACCAGATTATCAAAATTTATGTAACCATTTTTATATGCCATGGCCAATTTTTATTTATTTGACTCATGCAACATTTTTCTTCTTTTTATGTATTTAATATATAAACATCACTTGGTGTCCTTGTTGTAGTAGCTACTAATTTTACAGAGTATTCTTTTCTAATATCACATTTTTTAGAGTAAAAAATGAGAATCTGTCCTTGATCACATGTTTGGGTCACACTAAGGAGATTAGGTTTCAAATATTCAACTAATAGGACATTTTCTTCTTTAGTTCTTGTCATTTCCTAGGCTCATTGTACCCTTACCAAGTTTTTTGGTAGTGGAATCATCTCCAAATGTAACCTTTCCTTTCTTCTCCTTTTTTAGCTTGAGGAATGTTTTTTGATCTTTTGTCATATGATTTGAACACCCACTGTCAACATGCCATCAAATTCTTTTATATTTGGCATATAATGCTACCTTACATTATGTTTCCTTTTGTTTTTCTTTGCATATCTTCTTATGTTTTTCTTTTAGAAAATTTGAATTATTTGTCTTCATGGTATATTCCAATCATTTACAATTATTAGTTTTATGACCATAATTATTACATTTGTAACATTTGATGTTGTAATCTAGTAGTGGATACAATGAATCATAGTTTCTACTCCTTTGATTGCTACTAGACTTATTGTTCCTATGGCCATATCCTTGAACACTTTTATGACAATTCTTTTTATAAGATTTACAGTCTAATGCTTTATGCCCAAAATTATGACAAGAAAACAACAACCAAGAAGAAGTTGTTGATACCTTTTTGGAGGAGTTATTCTTAGAGTTGTATTTCTTCTGTACTCATTTCTTTTTGGAGAGAGTGCACATATTTATTGAGAAGAGTTATTATTTATCTGGTTCTTTTCTCTTTTGAAGGAGCTCTGAAGGGAAGCTACATAAGTCTTTGGATTTTTATCACTTTTTTGTATTTCATATTTTAAGTCTTTATTAGTTTCCTTGTGATCCTAACCCAATCCGACCTTATTACTTGATGGTCTTTGACTGTTAAGGATGCCATCCAATATTTTTGCACTACTTTCAAACTTTGAAATGTTAGTGCCTTTTTCAAGTTTCCTTCTTAGAATAACTATTTCAACCTCTACTTTTTCACAGTTTTCTTCCTTGTCATTAAATCGTTTACTTAAGATTTCTTCAATTATTTTACATTCTTGTAGTTTAGTTTTTAAATCAACAATGATTTTTTATGTTTTCTTGATGCTTTTTGAAACTTCTTCTTCTCTTGATTTTTGTTCTTCCTTATAATCTAACAATTGTTCTTTCAATTATTTTTTCTTCCTTCTATATTTTCTTAGTTCTCCGAGGGCACTAATGAGTTATCCTTCAAGATCAACTTCTCCTTCAACTTTTGGAATTTATTCATTTTCATAATTATTATCTTCATTAGTGTCAGTTTGATTTTCTATTCCCATAAATAAAACCTTTGTATCATCATCTTCACTCAAGTCAGATGAGTTGTTGTCTTCTTTAGAATAAAAGTTTTTATTTTTCTTATACAATTTGTTTTTGTATTGGGATTTACTCTTTTTAGGTTCTTTCTGATTGTAAGCTTCATCATCATCACCATATTTTTCCTTGGGATAAGGACATTTGGAATCAAAGTGTCGATTTTTTCCATAGTTGAAGCATTTGAAAGGTAACTTCCCTTTGTATTTTCCAGATCATTTCTTAAGTTTCTTAATGAAGTTTTCTTTTTCCTCATCGCATTTGTCTGAGTTGATTTCATTCAATACATGTTCATGGTTTTTAGTTCCTTTTGAGACTTTGAAGGTTGTTTCACCTTTTGAAGGTTTTTATTATCCCGTTCTCATTTCATATTAGGTTGTGATAATCCCATGTAGTTCATCCATTGTGAGTTTGTCAAGATTCTCTCAATCTTCCAACTTAGATACTTTGGGATCGTATCTCATTGGGAGTGATCTTAGTACCTTTTGGACTACTATTTTTTCATCTAAGTCTTCTCCTAGTCCTCTGATTGTGTTGAAAATTTCATCTACTCTTAGAAGATATTATGTAATGTTTTCTTCATCTTTCATCTTCAAGCTTTCAAACCATCCATTGTACATTTGAAACTTTACTTGATTGATTTTTCCATATCCTTCATACATGATTTGTAGTTTGTTCCAAATCTCTTTTATTGATTTACAATGCATGACTTTGAAAAATACATTATTTTCTAATCCACCCAGAATTGCATTTACAGCTCTTGAATTATCATTGCAGAGTTTCTTTGCAATTGTGTCTGAAGGAGCAGTTTCTAGTACATCATAACCCTTTATCATAGATAGCTAGACATGACATCCCAATGCCATTAGGTAAATTCTCATTCTTATTCTCTAGAATGCATAGTTATCTCATTTGAATAGTGGATCTCTGCTTGAGGACATCCCTTTTTGTTGATCCATTGTGGCTTCTTAGAATATTCCTTCTAGTGATTAGATTGTGATGACGGAATCTGCTTTGATACCAATTTTTAGAATATTGTTTAATACTGAGAGGTGGGGGGTGAATCAATATTATCCTATTTCAATACTTTAAAACCACTTAATTATGAATTTTATCAAATCCAACCAAATGATCAACAAAAAGGTACAGTACATAGAATTTAAACGTGGAAAATCCAACTTCACAAATGTTCTTATTTTATGTTGGAAATGTGTTATATTCTTTGCATGACTAGAATTAGTGTCCATTTTTGGGGGATCTTCAGTTTTCATGTCCAGTTATGGGTGGTTTTTTAGCACATGGTTTTTCACAGATGGTTTTCTATTTCTGGTTAAGGAATTAGGGTTGTTGACTAATATAGTTCATTGGATTAGGGTTTTGGATGCCGCTATCTCCTATATGTATATTTTATTGTAAAAAATGTATGATGTAAATGAATATATAATATGTTGGTTTTCCCGGTTTGGGTTTTCAGGGGAAAAATATTTGTGTAATGTGTGTTTGTCATTTTATCTTTTCTGTTCTTTTATTAAAAATATGTTTGTAGTAAAATATTGTACAAGGTTAAAATCTACATTTTCAATAAATATTACATTAAATTTATGAGCTCCAACTCAAAAGAAACACCAATTCTTTGTTTTCTAGCAGCAACTAGAAGGAGGTTGCAACCCCCTAGATTTTACTAGCACCGACTAGAGGGAAGCACCAAATCCCTAGTTTCTTAAACTATAATTGAAAATATGTTGCAACTCCTTGGTTTAAAATCTTCAATTGGAAGGAGGCTACAACCTCCTTTGCAGGCTCCAACCTGCCCCAACACCACCCAACCTCCCTTTTTATGAAAAGTAATTCAATCTTCAAATCTTCATGATCTTCTTTGGATTCTGATGCATATATTGTAATGATCCCAAGCCATTATGCAAGGATCATCACTGTTTTGGTGTCTTTTTAAAACTTTTTCTGAGTGAGGTATTTCGTCAAACACTTTGTTGATCTACCTTTTAGATGTGTTTATATGTTTGTATGCAGCAAATACAGAAAGAGATAACCATGGAACATACCTCAACCATATGCAATAAGATAGACAAGCCAAAACATCTCAATTCTTCTTTATTCATAAAATAGAGAAACCTACTACAATGAAGATGTCGACCTGGAATGCTCAACAGATGGCCAAGAAGATAGATAATAGATAAGAGCTACTACAAAATGCTCCCACTAATACAAAATATGCCTCCAAAGGCTGAATGAGAAATGAAGATCAATACAAGCAGATCTGAATGCCAAACTCTCCAGCTGAAGAATGCCATGCTCCAATAGAAGGCTAAAACCCTCCATAACTCGGCACTGCTGCCCAAAAGTGTCCAATCACCCTAATAAATATGCCAACTGATAGATCGGATGATGGTAAGAGCAACCCAGGTGACCAAATCTCCAAAATCCCTCTCAATCTTTGTAGATCTGAAATCCCCCACTGAATGGTGCACCCCACTGGATGACTGAAAACCCTAGATAATTCGGCCCTGC
>SNQJ01S0050913.1:0-12471 GCA_010110895.2 Picea sitchensis
ATAACAATACATAGCCTTATAGAACAAACAATTAGCTTCTCTGATTGAATGCTTACAACAATTGATTTTAGAAAACTACTCATGCATTTTGCATGCATTATTTAGTCAGAAAAAAAAACTAAAAATGGATTGATGGATTGCATTATGTGAGATGATTGACTGCATCAATTACCAACAAAAACTTGCACTGTCTTCAAATTCGTTGTACTCGTATAAATATGTGTAACGTGAAACTTCTCCATAATGAGTGCATTGCATTGCTCGTGTGATTTAGAGATTTTCAATACAGGTCTCTAATGGCATCCCAATTAGTTCATGGTACTCTCACTGCCACTATATTTGAAGCTAGGGACCTTGGTTATGAAGGTTTATCCGGGATGCTGAGAAAGGTAATGATGTCAACAATCTTTGAATATGGATCTTGTATTTGATGTTACTAATGTCAACAATCTTTGAATATGGATCTTGTATTTGATGTTACTGAACCTCAACGTGGGTATTTTCCCAAGATCCTGGTTTGTTTTCTTGATTCTTGTTTTTCTACAAGGCAAGTACCTTGTTGAAGGCCGACTTGATCTTTTGTTTAAGGATGCATATCATTTTGTAAGAATTTTGGAACATTTTGTAAAAATTTTGGACTGATGAATTTTTGTTGATCAGGCTCGCGATAAAGTTAAGGGGATACTCAATAGACACAGTGGACTATATGCCACCATAGATATTGGTGTTGCTAGAATTGAAAAAACCAGAGTTCTGTCCGATGAACCTACAAACCCAATTTGGAACGATAGTTTTCACATACTCTGTGCGTATATTTCTTCTTCTCTGGTGATCAGTGTTAAGGGATCAGAAATCTTTGGAAAAGTGGTAGGAAGAGTACAATATCAATCTCAGAAATCCTCAGCGGCAACGTCATCGATGGATGGTATGACTTATATAACAAAGATTTTTCCAAGAAGTTGAAGAAAGCTCAGATCCATGTCCGCCTCCAATTCAAATATGTCTCAGAAGATTCGTACTGGGGTTCGGGGATTCGAGATCGAGACTTCCCCGGAGTTTAGCATGTGTATTTCGAGCAGAAGAGGGGATGCAAATTCAATCTGTATCAGAACTCGCACTTATCAGAGCACTATCATCCCAGGATCGAACTGGGTCATGGGGAGGAGCAACCCTTATACAACTACTGGGTCACGGGGAGGAACGAGCAGTATTGTCGCACGATCGAACTGGGTCATGGGAAGTTATGCAGGCCTCCGAGATTGTGGGAGGAATTGTACCAGTACATTGATGGAGCCGAGAAATTTATATACATTGCTGGATGGTCTATAAATACTAAGATTACGCTTGTGAGAGACAAGGAAAGGATGATCCCTGGTGTAGAAGGTGTGATGTTGGGTGAGCTTCTGAAGAAGAAAGTGGATTAGGGAGTAAGAGTTTTGGTCCTCATCTGGAAGGATAGAACCGTGAAACTCCTCGAACAGGGACTTATGCGAACCCACTGAAACGAGACATACGAATATTTCAAGGGCACCAACGTCTACTGCTTTCTGTGTCCCAGAGATGCACACCCTTCGTTGAGTGCAATCCAAGCCATGCAGGTCGCAACGCAGTTTACCCATCACCAAAAGACTGCGAGCCTGGATGCCCGAATGGAAGGTTGTGAGAATCGCAAGTCGTGAGCTTCGTTGGAGGAATCGATCTTAGCGATGGAAGGTATGATAATGAGATCCATCCACTGTTTAGAACCCTGAATACTGTCCACATGGATGATTTTTTTCAGAAAAATTACAATGACGTAGATCTTCGGCACGGAGACCCTAGGGAGCCATGGTACGATGCCCATTGTAAGATCGAGGGCCCGACTGCCTACGATGTCGTCACCAATTTTACTCAGCGTTGGAAAAAGCAGGCCGATCCCACCCTCCTCCTAAATCTGGAGGATTTACCAGGCCTCCTGCCTCCTAGTACACATTTAGAAGGGTCGGAGGCCTGGGGTGTTCAGATCTTCAGATCCATAGACGATGCTTTGGTGGTTGGATTCCCTGTAAATCCCTCCGACGCGCCCAAGCTGGGGTTCGTGACCGTGAAAGACCAGGTAATAGACAAGAGCATCCAGTGCGCCTATATCAAAGCCATCCGCCGAGCCAGGGACTTCATTTACATAGAGAACCAGTACTTCTTTGGAAGATGTGCGCCGTGGGACCCATAACAGGACTGCGAGTGCCTGCATCTGATTCCGATTGAGATCGCGCTGAAGGTGGTGAGCAAGATCAGAGCCCGGGAGCGGTTCACCGTGTACGTGCTGACCTCGATGTGGCTGGAGGGAATACCCGAAGGGTCTACCGTGCAGGACATCCTGCGCTAGTTCAGGAACACCATGCGCATGATGTATAAGATGATCAGTGAAGCACTCAGGGAGGAGAGCCTGGACCAGGTGTTCCGCCCGACCGATTATTTGAATTTCTTCTGCCTAGGGAACAGGGAGGTGAAGCTACCGGACGAGTATGAACCTCCAGAAAGGCCAAAAGAGGGGACTGATTACTGGAATGCCCAAATGCACAGGAGAACCATGATCTATGTCCATGCCAAGCTCATGATAGGTAAGCACTCTCTTTCATTTTCTCTGGTTTAGGGTTGAGCTGCTATAATTGAATTTAATATTCTTGAATGGTCACTGACCAGCCGATATGCCTGGTTCATTCACTCCATACTGTAAAATGTTTTCTCTTGTGTTATCCAGTGGACAATGAATACATTATCATAGGATCGACCAACTTAAACCAACGATCCATGGACGGTGCCAGAGACACAGAAATAGCCCGAGGATGTTACTAGCCACAGCACATCAACCAGCAAGGTGACCTAGCTCGAGGGGAGATATTCGGATATCGAATGTCTCTGTGGTACGAGAATTTTGCAGATAAGAATGGAGGCCTGCAGCGTGAATATCTTCATCCGGAGAATCTTGAATGCGTGAGGATGGTACGCCAGATATCCGAGAAAATCTGGAACTCTTTTGTTCAGGAGGAGATTGCAGAGGATCTGCCTGGCCATCTTATGCCATTCCCTATGTCGGTGTTGGAGGACAGGTCGTTGGATGAGGAGGAGGGTAATGTGTTCCCTGATACAAACTCTTATGTGAAAGGCCAGAAAAGTTATTTCATTCCTGATACCTTCACTATCAGTAACCAGCCTCACAATAGTATGGTTCCATGATGAAAATTGTGTTAGAATTAAGGCTTAAATAGAATAGTATAGTTGGTTTGATTTGTTGGATAGTATAGTTGGTTTGATTTGTTGTAGATTGTTGAAATATTTTCTCGATCTCAATCTATTTTTTAATTAAAAAACAGAATATTTTATTTTATTCTATTTTTTTTATCTTTTAATTAAAAATCATAATTTTAAAAAACCTAATTTTTAATTTTATAGTAGTAATTATTAAAAATATTGAACTAATAATTTTATAGCAAGCAAAATATTCTATCTTTAATTAGAAAACCTACTTTTATATTAAGTAATATTAATTATTAAAGAGGTTGGTATTTATATAATATTCCAATTTTTAATTAAAAACCCTAACCTTATAATTAATCAAAAATTAAAAACGATAACATATTCTATCATTTTCTTTTCCTTTGTGCATGGGATGCATAGTATTTTGAATATTCTTTATATTTATGAATGCATAATGCTAACTTTTCAAATGTAACTGAGATCACTTTTACAAATGCATCTCAGATGAAACCAATCCACAGAGAGGCAGATAGGAGTGCAGATAGGAGTGCTCCTGTGAGGGAGTCTTGTACACACAACAAATTAATGTGTTTTTGTTTGGAATTACTGTATTGCATACACAGTCCCCTACACATAAGTTCCTGCATATAATTATTTTGTTTTTGTTTGGAATTACTGTGATATTTGTCCCCCTCATACACCTTGCCCTGCATATATTATGGTGCATTATAATCTTTTGCATATATTATGGTGCATTATAATCTTTTGGTTGGACTGCATACACAACGCTCTGCATTATAGTCTTTTGGATGTAGAAGTTATATTATGAATCTTATCTGTGAAACTTTTTCCACCTTCTTCATCGCCCCCGTTGATAATCTGTAGTCGACCTCTCTATTATCTTATCGACCTCCTGCACGTTTAGTTGATGTTCGCATATAGCCAGATTCGAGCTTGGATGAAATGCTGCAGAAAATTGTGTCACGGAGATTTTTTTTTTATGTAACTTTTATCTTATTTTTTAATGCATAAATATTTATGTCGATAGGCTTCCCCCTATTGGAATGGTTCGAGTAATAGTATTTTTAATTATAAAATTTGATCTGATGGTTAGGAATTGAAGATGCTGGTATATTCTTCTTCTTACATCCAAATCAATAAATAAGATTTGCTTAATTAACTCTCTTGCATTTATCAATTCATCAATTCATCATGTTTAATTTTTCACTTTTACATAATATGATTAAAAAATTACTAAACCTACTTATCAATTACCACTAACCATAATTTAGCAAATTCACACCAGATTACTTTACTTTTAACATTTAAATTTACATTATTAAATTTTTACATTGGCGGTTAGAATTACGCCATGGACGCGCCATGTGGTATAGGAAACATTTATGTATCAACCATTTCACTATGCGAGGATAGCGAGGACTCGATTAGCGGGAGAGGAGTGGATTACTATTTAACATTTACTTTTTTTATTTTTTTAAGAATCGACGGTTTCATAAATTCTAATGCCATGAAAGTGCCATGTGGTACATGAAACGTTTATGTATCCACCATTTCACTATGCTAGGATAGCGAGGGAGAGGAGTCTATTTGCCGGAGAGAAGTGGATTACCATTTAACATTTACTTTATTATTATTATTATTATTATTATTAGGAATCGACGGATTACCATGCTGAATGAGCATTTTTCAGAGCACGAATTACCATGCAGAAAAGTCCTCAGCAGAGTTTGCATTGGAATATAGAGGTCATTCAGGAATTGTGCAGCTGTAATTGCTCTATAAATTTCTTTGTGTTTGTTGCCATTAGTGCGAAAAAGGAACTAAGATGGGACATTTTTAACCTATTCTAGATCTCTATTGTCCTAGAGCGACTAAAATATCATTGAAGGCAACCTAAAATCCAATGTTTTCATGTTATGATTTGAAAGATATTTATTTATTTGACCATATTGTTTGTTGTATTGGCAGATGTATATAACTGTGAAGGGTAGAGACAAGTCTATGTGCCCCTCTGGTATGTAGCAAAAATAAATTGGCACACTTTGGCCAATTGTATAGGCTTTCAAACGTCTATAAAATTAAGAAATGGAGTAACCATGAATTTTCTTCGAGATACCAATAGAATCACAGGACAATAGAATGGCATGACTAACTATAGCTAATATCTCATTATTGGTTATAGCTAATAATGAATCAGAAGCGTTGGGAACAGTTGATGGGAAATATTTTGAAGATTTCACATAGAATGAGATAGTGTATTGTGACAGAAGACGGTAGGTTTGGTCGAGCAAGCATGTAAAGCTATCAGTCTAAGCAATTTACTCAGCAAACTTCCAAGTGATGGGAAACTCTATTTCAAGTTTAACTACTCTTCGCTCATTTCCTTATCTTTCTTTCTTCTCCATCTCCAGGATAGTTTCAAAATGCGACGACCATAGTATTGTCGTTGCAATGTGACAAACATAGCCTTCTTGTCACATTGTGATGAATATGGCCTCCTCATCACAATGCGATGCAAATATCATGTCATTGCAATGTGGTGAAAATATCATGTGATAGAAATGCGATGACTATAACCTTTTCGTCACATTGTCATGAACATGGCCTCCTCGTCACAATGTGATGCAAATATCATTTCGTCGAAATGTGATGCAAATATCATGTCACTGCAATATGATGAAAATATCTTGTCATCGCAATGTCACACAAATATCATATCGTCGCAATGCAATGACCATAGCCTTCTTGTCGCAATGCGACGGACATAACATAGGCTGAGTTAATGCATCAAGGCTATGTTCAAGCTAGGCTATTTACTAAGGCTATGTTCGACCTAGGCTATTTAATAAAGCTATGTATTAATACTTTATTAATGTATTAGTATGGTCATTAAGGTCCTAATAATGTATTACTAAGGTTAGTAAAGTCAATGTATTACTACTTTATTAATGTATTATTAAAATGTATTAGTGTATTAATACTTTAGTAATGTATTAATTAATAATGTACTAATAAATTAATACAATACATTATTAAAGTATCAATTAATTATTAAATTACATTATACATTAATGAAAATTAATGATTTAATTTAGACATTACATTATTGTAATGATGCATTATTTATGTATTAATACTTTAATAATGTATTACTATTTTATTAATTTTTCAATGCACTAGTACTTTACAATATACATTAATGTATTAATGTCATCCATAATGATGATAATGGCTAGCCATGATATTCTACAAAAAACAATTGTCAAACATGGTTAACCATTGTGAACCATGCTCAACCAAGGTCAACCATAGTGAAGGTCATGCATAGTGAATTTAACAATGGTCATGTTCAACAAAATTTAACATTTGTCATGGTCAACCATAGTGAACCATGGCCATTGCAAATTAATGTATTAATACTTTAATAATGTATTATCAATGCATCGACCCAATTAATAACATAGTAATGGTGCAATGTGATAAACATAGTAGCATCACAATCTGAAAAACATAGTAACATCCCATTGTGTCGAACATAGCCTTGTCATTCCAATGTGATGAACATAGCTCCATCATCACAATGTGATCAACATGCCTTATCATCACACTATGACGAATATAGACTTGTCGTTGCAATTTCATGAACATAGCCTCGTCATTGTAATGTGACACAAATGTCCTATCCTTGTAATGTGATACAAATATCCTGTCATCACAATGAGATGAATATAGCCTTTTTGTCAAAATGTGTTGAACGTGGCCTTGTCTTTACAATGTGACGAACATAGCCTCGCTGTCGCAATGTGATAAACATTGCCTTATAATTACAACATGGCAAATAAAGCCTTATTATCACACTGTGAAGAACATAGCCCTATCATCGCAAAGTGAATAGGAGAGCCTTATCGTCGCACTATGACAAAGATATCCTGCAATGTGATGAACATAGCGTTGTCGTCCCAATGTGATAAAAACATCATGTCCTCACAGTGTGATGCAAATATCCTATCGTCACAATGTGATGAACATAGCCTTATTGTCGTTATGTGTCGAACATAGCCTTGTTGTTGCTATGTTCTAAACATACCCTTGTCATTGCAATGCCATAATCATAGCCTTGTCATTGCAATGTGATGAACATAGCCTTGTCATCACAATTTCACAAACATAACCTTCTCACCTCTATGTGATGTACATATTCTTGTCATAGCCTTGTCGTCGCAATGTGACGAACAAAGCCTCATCATCACAATGTGACAAACATAGCATCGTCATCACAATGTGACGAAAATTTCATGTCGTCGCAATGTAATGCAAATATCATGTTATCACAATCTGATGCAAATATCCTATCTTTGCAATGTGACGACCATAGCCTTATCATGGCTATGTGATGAACATAGCCTTGTCTTCACATTGTGATGAACATGGCCTCATCATTACATTATGACTCAAATATCATTCCATGACAATGTGACACAAATATCTTGTCATCGCAATATGATGCAAATATTGTGTCGTCCCAATGTGACGAAAATATCATGTTGTCTCTATGCGACGACCATATCCCTATAGACACAATGCCATGAACATATCCTTCTCGTCGCATTATGACGAACATATCCCCCTCATCACAATGTGAAGAAAATATCTTATCCTCACAGTATGATGCAGATATAATGTCATTGCAATGTCACACAAATATCTTGTCATCGCAATCTGAAGAACACAACCTCATGACGACAAGGCTATGAACTCATTTAATTTAGACTGAGCCATTATACATGTATGTAAATTAATACTTTAATTTAGACATTACATTTATGTATTACTACTTTATTAATGTTTTCATGTATTAATAATTTAGAAATGTATTAATTAATAATTTATTAATTAATACATTATAGTATACATTAATGTATTAATGTCATTAGTATTCATGATAATGGCTAGCCATGATCTTCTACAGACAACAATTTCCAAACATAACTAACCATTGTCAACCATGCTCAACTAAGGTCAACCATAATGGAGGTCATGCATATTGAAGTTGTAGGGAAGTTAACAATGGTCATGCTCAACCATAGTTAACAATGGCCATGGTAAACCAAAGTTAACCATAGTAATGGTCAACCATAGTCAATCATGTTTTAATACTTTAGTGATGTATTAATAATGCATTACTACTTTAATAATGTATTTATTAAAGTATTAATAGTTTAATAATATATTTATTAACATATTGTTACTTTATTAATATATTAAAACTTTAATAATGTATTAATACTTTATGTGACGAACATATCCCCCTCATCACAATGTGAAACACATATCTTGTCGTCACAATACGACGCAGATATCATGTCATCGCAATGTGCCAAACATAGCCTCGTGACAACAAGGCTATGACCTCATTTAATTTAGACAAAACCATTATACATTTATGTAAATTAATACTTTATTTTGGACATTGCATTAATGTAATAATTCATTATTAATGTGTTACTACTTTAATAATGTATTACTACTTTATTAATGTTTTGATGTATTAATACTTTAGCAATGTATTAATTAAAAATGTATTAATGTATTAATTAGTTAATACATTATAGTATACATTAATGTATTAATGTATTGATTAGTTAATACATTATAGTATACATTAATGTATTAATGTCATGAGTAGTCATGATCATGGACTAACCATTGATAGACTAAGGTCAACCATATTGAAGGTCATGCATATTGAAGTTCTAGGGAAGTTAACAATGGTCATGTCAACCATAGCCAATTGTGGCCATTTTCAATTAATGTATTAATACTTTAGTAATGTATTGATAATGCATTGCTACTTTAATCATGTATTTATTAAAGTATTACTAGTTTAATAATGTATTTATTAACATATTATTACTTTATTAATGTATTAAAGCTTTATTAATATATTAAATCTTTAATAATGTATTAATACTTTATTAATGTATTAATTTATTAGTGAATTAATACTTTAACAATGTATTAATCTATTAATTAATTAATAAAGTGCATTATTAATATATTAGTTTTTTAATATGTTACATTATATATCAATGTAGTAATTAATTAATACATTCCATTATTAATGTATCAAATAAATAATAAGTTCTATGTTACATTAGACATTAATGTATGAATTAATTATTACATTACATTATAATGTCTCAACTAAATAATACATTATATTATACATTAATATAAATTTATACTTTAATTTATACAGTATATTAATGTAACAATGTATTAATACTTTATTAAAATACTTTATTATTTAATTTATGTACTAATACTTTATTAAAGTCTTAATGTATTAATACTTTAAGAATTTATTTATTAAAAATGTATTAATTAATTAAATTAATACATTTTAGTATATTTTAATGTATTAATGTTATTTATAGTTACTACCATAAGAAACTATAATCATGGTTAGCCATTGTAAATCACTATCATTTTCAATAAATATATAGATACTTTAATAATGTATTAATAGTTTATTAATGTGTTTATTAAAGTATTACTACTTTAATAATGTATTTATTAATATATGGAAACTTTAATAATGTATTTATTAATATAATGAAAATTTTATTTTTGGAAACTTTAATATATGAATGTATTATTAATGTATTTATTAATATTATTTTTAATGTTTGAATGTTTATTAATCTATTAAATTAATAATATTTTATTTTTTTAAAATTTTTTTAATAATTTATAATTTTTTTTATTATTTAACTATTTCTTTAATGATTAATGTAATAATGTATTATTATTATTAATATATTTATTCATTAATATAATATAATAATGTAGCAGTTTATTGTTTGTTTTTATGTAATATATTTATTTACTTTATTAATTTAATAATGTTTTAATTTATTTATATTTTAACTATCTTTTAATGTAATAATGTATAAATTAATTAATACAATATATTAATAAGGTATTTATTAATTAATATGTTACATTATACATTAATTAATGTATTGATAGTTACTTTATACCATGTATTTATCATCTTTATACATAATTTTAACATAATAATGTTTTTTATTATTATCATTAATAACATAATAATGTATTTTTCTATTATTATATTAATTAATTGATTATTTGTATATTTATTAATTAATATTTTATTACTTTGGTACAATAATCAGTGATCAGTGTATTTATGTATTAGTATTTGATTAATGTATTAATACATAAAGTACTAAAACTTGATTAATATACTAATACTTAATGTATTAGTACTTGATTAATGTAATATGTATTAATAATGCTTTATTAATGCATTAATGTATTAATACATTAATAATGTTTTATTAAATGTGTTAATAATTATTTATTAATGTATTAATAATGCTTTACTAATGTATTAATACATTAATAATGTTTTACTAAATGTATTAATGTATTAATATATTAATACATTAATGCTTTACTAATGTATTAATTATTAATAATACTTTAATGTATTAATACATTAATGTATTAATATATTTAATACATTACTCTATTTAATGTATTAATGTATTTAATACATTAATGTATTTAATGTATTAATACATTAATGTTATTTCAGGCATGGTCAATTAGTAACAACCACTTTTATGTAAAAAGTGGTTGATATAAGTCTATGGGCCTCATTAATTTAAAAAAGGTGGTTGAAAAAAGATGAAAAATGGCCTATATCAATCACTTTTTACATAAAAGTGGTTGTTGCTAGTTATACCTATTTTACCTCTTATTCATTTATTCACATGAAAGAGTATCCAAACTTTTTTTTCAACAAAAAATTTACTCATTATATTGATATATAATTGTTTTCAAATATTATAATACATCTGAAAAGCATCTTACTGCTAATCCAAAAATACCAATCCAGTAACTTGAAGGTACCAAAGTCCAAAATCACTAACATACTAGACAATAGCTAAAAAAAGTCATCACCCATTACAAAATAAGTCCCCCAACTGTGTCTGATATGACTCCACTCTCCACACCAAAAGGTCAAATGTGAATACTCCAAAAAACAACGAAGAGGAATAAAAACTCGAAAGGACAATCAACTAAAAAGCCTTTAGACCAAGGTAAAAAAAACCAAACCAAAGAGGAAGCTTCCAGTTTGGACTGAAGAGCTTTTTGACCAAGAGAAAAAAAAAACCAGAGAAGAAGCTTCCAGTTTGGACTAAAAAATATTTAGATACAATGTTTGTCCCACTGATACTTCCACCCACTTATTGTAAGAAATTAATCCTTCTTGCTGTTGGAGAGCCATGATAAGAGGTCTGCCTCAACATTAGATTATGGGAAAATATGTATAAAACTGATTTCTTCAAAATTCTTAATGAGATCTCTGATTTTTTCCTCCATGAAACTGAGTTACTGAGTCATAGCTTTAGACTGTCATATCCAAACTTGAATGTAATAGTACATTTGTTGTTCATAAATCTTTACCGTGTAACTTTTGATCATGACCTTTTTCTTTTTCCTTGCATCTGCATACAGGCAAAGAGACAATTCTTTACTCTTTTACAAATACAATATCTAGCATAATTAGAGAAAAATGCCACATTTTTAACAATACACAATATCTAGCACAATTAAAGAAGAATGCCACATTTTTGAAAATACACTTATATTTTGTATAAGATGAAAATATCACTCTTACACACAACATATTGATGAAATACTCAATATTAATATAAATTGGTCTTACTTATGTCATAATGTGACACATAAAAACACATATATATAATACTTCATTTAATTTCTTATATATATAGACAACATATTGATGAAATACTCGGTATTAATATAAATTGGTCTTGCTTATGTCATTGCTTATGTCATAGATGTAACACACATAAAAACACATATGTATAATGCTTCATTTAATTATATATGTTTGCTTGTGTCTATGACACAAGCAATATATATATATATAAAAGTGTTTATTTTACTTTAATTAATTAAATATATATTAGATTGGAAAAATTAATTAAATATATATTAAATTGGAAAAATAAATTTGCATATAATGTAATTAGTCACAACAAATACATTAAATAATTAATTAGAAATATATCTTCGAGCAGTGCTTGTTGATCCATGTACTCTATCTTATTTGGAGCTGCAGATTTATACAATGTTAAATACGAAGGGCCTATG
>SNQJ01S0050913.1:12481-23666 GCA_010110895.2 Picea sitchensis
TATTTAATAAGAAATAATATTTAAATATTTTTTGAACTTTAAAATTTATAATTTGTTAGTATCAAGATGTTTACATTGATAATTTAATATATCATAGATTTTTTTTTCCTTATGAATATGTATTATTTTTAATAAAATTTATAGAAAATTTGAATATACTTTGTAAATTGATTTAATATATTTAATAATTTTAATTTTAGTTATAATTATTATTTCATTATAGAATATATATTTTATAGTTTAAAAATTAAATATACTTTATAAGTTGTTTTAATTTTGGTTATTAACTTAATACATTTTATAATTTTAAATTTAATTACTTTGTAATTTTACTATTTAAATATATAAAATCTATTTACATGTTTATGTATTTAGAATTATTAATTTAATATACTTTATAATTTCATTATATAAATATATAAAATCTATTACATACTTTAAAAATAATTATCCATACCCATAAATCCATTTTAACAAGCATTTAATTAATAAAAAATAACAAAAAACAAATTAAAATATTAAAACACAAATTCAAAATTGATTTATATGAATTTAAATTGGTGTAGTTTATTAACAATTATGATTTTTATTATTTCAAAATAATAAATGGTCTTTTCTATTCAATATTTTAATTTGCATGTGTTTATATCATTTGTATTCATATTCATGTTGTATTGATTATACTTACTATATCTAATTATTTTTTATTTTGTTTTTATTAATCAATATTAATGAACAATGTTCATGTTTCAAAATTTAGTTCAAATTATAATACACTTTTTTTTTTTTTGGGAGGTTCAAGTTATAACATATTTGTGAAATGCTTGGTATTAATGTAAATTGCTCTTGTATGTCATAGATACAACATATAAATATGAGATTTTTAAAAATAAATTTATTAAAGTTTAATAAATATTTTTCTTAGGATCATTTTCTAAATTTTTAATAAATATTTTTTTAAATTTGAAAAGTGAGTTTTTAAATATATTTGTTAAATTTCATTAATTTATTTGTTTAAGATCAATTTGTTAATTATGAAAAATATCATATCATCTTTTCTAAATGACAATTAGTAACACATTTCAATACATATTGGGTATTTTTTATTTTTAAATATCTTATTAATTTTTGTTTATTTTACAATGGAAAATAACAATCTACTTTTATAATGAATTTGAATATAGTGTAAAAAGATGAAATGTAGGAAATTGAATTATCTTTCACAATATAGAATTAAAATTTATAGAATTTGTTAATAACTATGTGAAATTTGAGTTTTTTTAGCATTGGTATGTTATTTCTCAAGCAAAATATAATGTATATGTCTAAGTTAGTGCAGGTGTTAAGTACCCAAAATTTCGTTAAAAAATTGTATAATTGTAGAGAACCCATTCTCCTATTGTGGAGCATTTGTTTTTAATTTATAATATTAATTTTAAATTCTTTAAATCATGAAAGTCAATATATCATTAAAATTACAATGGATTTTGTAGGCTATGAGGGCCTTAATATTATCAAACAATAATTTTCTTAAGATTGTAGATGTGAGTCTCTTCTAGTGTGGCATATAACTTATTTTTAAAATGGTTAAGTTGATAAAAAGTTATAGCATAAATAAAATAGGTATGTACAAGACAAAAATAGATTAAAAATAGTAAACAATATTATTTTTTCAAAAACATTATATATTTGGAATCTTCATAGTGAACTCTATTCATAGACGGATTTGTGTATCCTATAGGAAAATAACACCAAGAATAGAGATATTGAGAGGTATTAATAAAAATGGAGTTTTTAATGTATTTGTAGACCAAGCCGCTAGGTTTGTCATCACAAACCTAAATCTGAGGAAAAAAAATAAACAAATATGTATGTCACAGTTGTCATTCTAGCCCCAAAAAAATTGAAATGGAAGGAATGCACATGTGCTCTAAGAACACAAACAAACACACTCTACGAACACACACACACACACACTCCTGAGAATGTGCACGCGTTCTTGGAACATGCGTGCATTCTAGAGCACATGAACTCTCTCTTATTCCTAATTTTAACTCCTCTCACCTCCTTGTGATGCAATTTATCTCCCTCACTCTTTCCGCTCACCTTTCCTCTCTACCACCCCCACCCCTCACCCTCACCTCAAATTCTCTTTCCCTATCTATCTCCCCTCCTTTTTATCTATTTATCTCTCTCGCACTATCCCACTCTAAATCCCTCTCTACCCCAAACCCTCTCTCTCTCACTTTCATGCCTTCTCTTCCTCACTCCATTTTGTTCTCTCTCCCTCTCCCTCTTGCCCCTTGATATCTCCCCTCTTTTACCCTCTTTTCCTATATCATTGTTTCCTTATGTCTCTCTTCCTCATTCTCTCTCTTCCTCTTCCTCTTCCCCTCCCTTTCTCCTCCCCTCTCTCTTGCTCACTCCCCCTCTATATGCCCCCCTCATGCGAAGGGGGGCATATAAGAGATTGGGGAGCATCAACATCATTTACACTTGGACAAGAGTGGGGAGAATCAATATTATTTGCACCTCATGTAATAGATCGTGCTGTGTCAGAGAAACCAACCAGAAAGGTAAGCACACTAACAAAATTTTTGAGGAGTTGTGTAGAGATAATGAAAGATGAAACTATGTTGAGTACACTCTATGTAATGATTGATCACTACAAACGAGGAAGGAAAACTCCCATAGCACAAAGGGTGGTGAATCAGGCACTGTGTAGGAAGAGGACCAATGGAGAATTCATATTCAATGCACAAATTGGGGAGTATGATGTGGATAATGTTATCTTGGAATTGGGGTATGATGTGAATGCTTTACCTAAGTAGACATGGGAGATGATGGGAAAACCCAAGCTAGTATGATATCTTGTTCAGTTAAGGCTCGTGAATCAGAAAAAAATAGTACCGATTGGTCGTTTGATAGGAGTACTTGTGAGCATAGATGGGGTGCGCAGTATGGAAGACTTTGAGGCTATTGAGATCATGGATGAAATTCAACCATATCCAACACTGATGGGATGATAATGTGATTTTGATAACCAAACGATCATTAACCTGAAGAGGAGGGAGACATTATTTGAAGTTGGAGATTTGAAAGTTACTACAGCCCTTGACCCATCAGAAGGGAAGAGATACATAGATCCAACTAGAGGAAATGCTATTGAAAACTTATATAACATGACTGTGCAGATGGATGATTATCTAAACCCCACTACCGATGGTTTGCTAAGTTGGAAAAATATCAGTTCATTTGCATCATATTCTGAAGAAGGTCTAGAGCATTGGTAGTTGAAAATGCATGAAGTCTCAACTAGATGATGTGAACGCATAATCTGATCATTGCGCTGGATTGGAACAAAATTATGTGATCCTCTCAAGTATGGTGGATTCAATGAAATAAGTTTGTTTGTAAATGAATTTGAGTTGCAGGTACCTGATCAAAAAAGTTTTTTGGCACTAGATGTTGTCCTAAAAGAGACTCCAACTAAATGGTGGGTTTCACACAAAGAAGGAATGAAATATTTGGCCATAGTGCAGAAGACTAATGCAAGTAAGGTTTCATACTGAGGGAGAAAATATTGTGTAGAAGTATATAGGAGAGAGTGATACAACATATCATGTTGAGAAGTGCAATAATTTATGGAGTTCAGTATCAAAAACATAATGGCCACACAAATTTGTACATACCATGGACACAATTCCGAAGAACTAGTATTTGGAATTGGAAATGTGTAGAGAGACAACAGGATGAGAAGATTTGGCTTATAGGCTCAAAGTTACATTTACATTTGAACATGAATCTCCATCAATAGATGCAGTGCTACATGCTATTCAAACTAAGATATTTTCAGAAGAAGGGTCAATGGAGGTGGTACCAGTGTGTAGTGCGCACAAGGCTACTGTTGGTTACTTGTGGGATGACCCAAGTTCTAACTATAGGATTACCAATAACCCTTCGACCATCAACCCTTTTGGATACCAGAAGGAAACACAACGCACAAAGTGCACTATGTTCTCTCACCTGAGATGGCTTCAATGGGTGGCCACATGAGTCATATGTCTAGAACCCTGGGATGGGATGTGTTTCTCTCTCAGAGGCATTGGATATACTCTCTGTTATCCCTCAAACCCTCATTACATATTAGTTTAGAACAATAACACTAATATTCCAATAAGACTTCATTAATCATTATAGAAACATGAATTTAATGAAAGGTATTCATCTACTGTAACATAAGATTCAGATCTAAACACTAGCTATGACATTCATTTACTTAGTGTTGTTCTGCATATTTCATGAGTTTTTCCTTAGTGCGCAATCATATAACCTTTATAAATTAACATATTCATCACAAAGCTTGTCAACTCAAATATAACAGTAAGCAATGCAACCATTCATACACATGACACCAATATACCATGGTTCACCCCCTCATGGGATACGTCCACAAAGATTTGTCTCTTGGGTTCTTTATTCATATTCTTGCAAAGTCTATTGTTGCGCACTGTACAATTCTTCCGTCGCTACATCTGATCTCCACAGATCATAGAAGTCTCTCAACAAGACCTCCTACTCAACAAAAGGGTCTACTACAACCTCAACAATACACACACCAACAAAAGGGGCAACCCCTTCATCATGCTAATAAATTCTAATTATACAAAACTAGGACAATTTATCCAGATGGATGTTGATGGCCTCCCACCTATTCCAACTGGCTCATTTAGGAAGTTTTCTAGTTTGGCAGTATTTTCCCTGGTTTTCAGGTCCCTGACTTGTGGGGCCGTTTTGAGGCCCTTAAAAACATTTTTTAGGGCTTGCCACAGTTGGAAGGACCTTTGATAGTTAGCAGAAAAATGTGTATTCCCCGGATAGAACTTTCCAACGGGCTATCGTGCACCTAAAACAAAGATCATATGCAAAAGTTATGACCCAGGGAAGTTGATGTACTAACTTACCCAAACAGGGCCCACATGACTTTTGGCACTTCATCTCCTATGGTTAGGTTTTTTGGATGTTTAGGGTTTTTGACATTCCTGTTTATTGTAAAAAAATCCTTCAGAGCCTCATTGTAATCATCTTCTAGTGAATGAGCGTAGCTGTCACATATATTCTCAGAGATAAGTCACCACCATTATAGCAAGTTTGTTTCCACTACATTTTACAGTTGCATCTTATTTCCTTATTGAATAGAAACCAGTTTTATTGTATATCTGTTATTCTCTGTTAAGCATCTTTTGATAATAATCTGTATTCATTTTGTTCTGAAAATATATTCTAGATCAACAATGCCCTTACAAAAACCCTAACCCTAAGAAAATTAGGTTTGTCCACTTTCTCCTTGACTTAATATTGGCTGGTCCATGATCTGATTGTTCTCCAAGTCGACACTTGTCCACTTTCCACTTGCTCTGGAACAATTTGTCCACTTTGTAACTGCTTTTTCCCAGGGCTAGTTTTCCTCTATTTTTTGGCGTGCTCCCCTATTTTCCGACGCTGTCTTGAAATATTCAAATTTCCTTGGTTTTCTCCCAAAATTTACCTACGCCAACATGCCCCCAAAATTGACATAGTGACTCGTCTCGAGTCACTCATGGACTCTTGCATATTTTACTGCCTATGTAAGTGCTCCATACATCTTTTTTATTTGTTGGCATTGCTTCTAAGCCCGATTTTTCTTCTCCGCCATGGCTTCTACCATTTGCGTGGTGACTGGAGGCTTCAATATATCTCCTCCCTCCAAGCCTATATGTTCCACCCTTGTCCTTTTTGCGTCGATATCAATGACCAATTGTTCAACCTTGTCTTGCAGTAGCTCCAACTGAGCTTGTCTTGTGATCTTCTCAGCTAACACTTCTTTCTCCTCTGCCTATAGGTTCTTCATTTCTGCAATTGTCTTAATCTTTTCTAGCAGTGACATTGTCTTCTATCATTGTTTTAAGTCTTCCATTACTGCATGCACCTTATCTTCCCTTCCTTGTAGGTCTTGCAAGATCCCATATTTTAAGAGCTATGTCCACAATTGGCCACTTTTTCCCAAAAACTCTTTCATCTTATGTATGGTCTGTGCTATACTCTCCGTAGACTTTGTTGTGTCTTGTTCTCATTGTGCTCTTACTTTTGTAGGAGTAGTGGGTACTGTGTACTCCTCTAGCTCCTTTATTTGGTCCTTGTACTACTTCAAGTATTGCGTTATTTTCCTTTTCTTCTCTTCAGAAGATACTGCCTATGACTCTGCATTGTTTGGGATGGTTTCAATACTGTGCTAATGTGATTCTCCATCTCTTCCAATTTCTATTGTGATATCTTATTCTCATGCCCTTCTTGGCTAACTGCTTCTTTCAGTGTGATATTTTCCTCCTGTGTTATCTGTAAGTTCATCGCATCATACCTTGCCTTGGACTAAATTTCCTGCGTGACACTAATTTCTAATTTATAGAGCACCTTTGTAGGGATCTTGGGCAACACCAAGTCTAATGTCTCTATTTATTTTAGGGGCCTCTGTGCTGCCTCCTCATCGATGAACAACATCTCAAGGGTTATGATAAAATTAGTGCTCCCCTACGTTCTGATTTTCACTGTGTCTCCAACATGAATTTCTTCCCTAGTTTGCATTGAGTTGTCTTTATGTGGCTTCTATACCCTGATCCTCAACTACTCCAGTGTAGTTTTCACTTCTTGTACTTTCTCCAGAATCAAAGCCTTGTGGTTCTCAACATTCTCCCACACCTTTTTCATCCTCTGATAGTTGATCTTCGACTGAAGTGGCTATTAGTTCAACATCATATGATGTCAGTGATGTTTGCAGTGGTTTTCTATGAGCCTTCGCCTTCTCCCTGGGGCCACTTGCTTGCTCCCCTATCCTCTTCCTTTAGGCATATGATGGCTCAGACATATATATCATATGTGTATCCATACTTGTCTCTTTCCCAATTTATTCCTCCAAAGGTATTTCCTGTGTCTCTGTCCTTTCTTCTCCCATGCACACATGTTTTGCTATATCTCTCGGTGTTTTATCTATGCGTGGTGGACCTTGTGTGGAACCACCCTATGGTTTCTTCAGTGTTATACGTTTCTTTTGGATTAGGATGATTCCCCCCACTTGGCCTTGTGCAACATTATTATTTTTGCTCACATCGTTTGTGCATGTCTTCCACACAGAGACTGTTTTATCCTACGTTTGAGTCTATCATCCTGACACTTTCCTTCGGATTACGTGCACTTTCCATTCCTTGGGAAACTCCTGGACCTCCATATGTATCTCCTGCATCATCATGAGGTAGCTCATTTGTAGCCTCGCCTTGGATGGGTCCCTCTTCTCCTGCACCCACATGCTGTGGCACGTTGCCTGAAAATTTGCTATCTATCCAAACTCTTGGACAGTCTATGGTGAAATCCTCTAGGTACTGACTACTAGCTCCTAGATCTATGACAAGTATCGCACAAAAGTTTCACTATTTTCCTTATTCCTCTTTGGGTCTGTTGTTCTACTAAGAGAAGTGTAGCGCGATGCGCCACACTTTCCTATCCTCTCTATGTACTTGATGTACAATGGTTATTTCCACCCTATCAATGCAATGAGGATATGTAACCATGAGTAGTGGAACTCAGATCCCTAATCCTGTGTGTCTTTACAATCCTCCAGGAATGAATCAAGCAAGTATGGGACCTAGCTCATCGATCTCCCCTTCACGCATTGCGCTACATCTTCTACCACTCATGTTGGCACTTCTTCCTTCCTACACTTGTGCATCAGTTTGCACCCTAACAGACTTGTGGAAAATCTCATCATAGGATCATTGATGTCACTGTTCCGGATCCCCCTATTCCTTCTCTCCGTGCCATATTTTTCCTTAATCTCATCGGAGATGGCCTTTACTTTTGTCTTATCTTCTAAGTATTTCTCTGGCTTCTCCCCATCTGCAAGCAGCCCAATGATAACTATCATCAAGTCCACATTGATAGGAACTGGGCTATCCATCCACAAAATTCCTCCATGCACCCTTGCTAAGAGTTGTTTCACACATCCATTGGTGTGTTTACCGTGCCCAAAATGTGGTATGTCTAACAGGTTCATGATCCATGTGCTGTAAAGTCCTAAAATCCTTTGCACAGGTTCCAACAGTGATGCACCTTATGGGCCCTCTCCTTTTCACTCCATGTAGTTTTGTTGCACCAAATCCAAGAATTTGATGACATTTGCAACATCATGATCTCAGTATTTCATGGTGTTTACTGCTCCCACCATTTCATCATAGACCTTTAATCCCTCTAGGATTTGTGGCATCACTATTTCCAACTCTGCCTGTGTGCATTATACGCCTTGCACATTGCTTTCATCTTTCTTTTTCTTCTTCCCTTGTGGGGAGGACACCTCGACCTCTGGTACATCCTCATGCTCTGTTTCTTGTTCTTCTTCCGGGTTTAGGCTCTGTTGTGATGAACCCGTGGCATGTTCTTCATATTGTGGCCCTTTTCCCCTAGACGCGCCAGACTTGGTTCTTTCCGCGTTTCCTTAGGTCGCTCGACTTCCTGTGATGGGTTATGTTCCTCCTCCACCTGCGTGGTCGTAGTCTCATAGCATGGCATGTGAATTTCATCGACATCCATTATTTTTGGCATGTCCTCTACCCCTTTTTGCGTCGCCTGAGCATTGTTTCTTGTGTTTCGTCCCGCCCTACTCGGTGCTCCAACTTTCGGTGGTGACATTCTGCTAAAATATGGACTGTTCATCTCCAATTATCCACTTGATATCACAAATTATCACTCTTTCACATTGAGGGTTCGTTCTTCGCTCTTCTCCTTAGAAAAAAACAGAAATGACTGCATTTCCCCCCTTTTTCGACTTTATAGCAAGATGATGTATTGACAACTGTTTCACACTGACAGTTTTCACTTTTTCACTTTTTCTTGCGTGCTCCACTTTTTGTGTCTGTCTGCTATTTTCCAGTGTGCAGTGTCTTTAACACTGGTTTTTCTGTGATGCATTGTTAATGCTAACAAATATATTACATCAAAAACCCTCTAACTCTAATATTCTTCAATCTTTTTGTCTTTTTGTTATATTTCGTCTTTTTATGGATTTTTATCTTTTTCTTCTAACATCCACTATACACAATATGTACAATAATACCTTCTCTCTATGTTTTTACCTTAGGTTGTTAGGTCAACTATCTTGATACAACTTCATTCGACTGCCATTCACTAGTCCTCTGATATTCTTCCCTGCAAGATCTTTCAATTGCACAACACCTCCATTTGTAATGGAATGTACCTGATAAGGCCCTAACCAATGCATTTTGAACTTCCATGGGTGTTGCAAATACCTGTTTTCATAAAGGGGAACTAGATCTCCTTCCTTAAATATTTTCTTCTTTATGTGCCTATCATGCCGAGATTTGTCCTTCGCTTTCTGTACTTCCTGGTGAAAGCTTGCTAAACTTATGTCTTCTTCCATCTCCAACAACTGATCCAATATTTCCTTCACATCACCTTCTTCTATCATGTTGGTGATTACTTCAATGAACATAATAGGTATTAAATAATCCAATGGAACCACTTCTTCCTTCCCATACACCAGTATGAATTGTGTCTATCCTATAAGATTCTTGCATGTAGTCCTATAAGCCCATAATACTGTTGATACCTTCAAATCCCAATCATCCCTATTCACATTGCAAATATTTGTCAATGCTTTTTCTAGAATCTTGTTAAAAGATTCTACTGTACCATTTTCCTAGGGATGGTAAGGTGTGCTCTTCTGATGGTGTATCTTGAATTCGTCTGTCATAGATTTGATTGTACTGTTAATAAAATGAGCTCCCTGATCACTCAACAAAATTCTAGGACATCCAAATCTTGTCACCATGTTCTTAAATATAATTTGCATTGTAGTTTTTGCGCTGCAATGCTTTTCTGGGGATGCTTCTGCCCATCTGTTTAAGTATTCTATTGTAGTGATGATGCATCTGGCTCTTGATCTCCTTACTGGTGGATTAATGGGTCCAATGAAATCCATAACCCATTTATCAAATAATTGTAAAGTTACTTGAGGCATAAGTGACATTTCATCCATTTAGGATGGTTTTCCCACCCTATGAAAGACATCACAGGTCTGATAGTATTCCTTTGCGTCCTTATGCAATATAGTGCACCATAATCCTGTGTGCAACACCTTCTATGTTGTAGGATTTCCTGCATAGTTCCCTCCAGCTATGCTTTCATGTGCTTCTTCTGACTCCATGGAGTGTTCATGATCCATCACACATCTTCTCAGTAATCCATCTGCACATAAATTGTATAAATGACCTGCAATCAACTAATAGTCTACAATGTGCACTACCAATTGTTTTTTCTGTGCGATAGTAAATTCCTTGGGAGCCATTCACGTGGTCAAGAATACAACAATGTTAGAAAAATATTCATTAACAACCTGAACATAAAATAAGTTAGCATTAGGAAAATTCTCCCCCAAGTTCTATGGATCCTCTCCATTAGTAATTATTGATAGATGATTTGGTCCTGTATTCAGCTTCTCTGGTTTTACTATGATTTCAAAATAATATTCCTGAAACAATAACAACCATCTACATATTCTTCCCCCCAACACTTGCTTGTTAACTAGGTATTTCACAACGAAATGATTTGCAAACATCTTAAAATGTCGACCTAATAAATAATGTATGAACTTTTGTAGGGAATATATCATAACCAGACCTTCCCTTTATGTAGTATTGTAGTTCTTCTCAGACTCATACAACTTTCTACTAGCAAAAGATATTGGGTGATCAATGTATCCTTCACCTGGTTGTGCCAATACTGCTCCAAGTGAAATGGATGAAGCGTCCACATGCACATGAAATTCTTTTGTCCAATATGGAAAGCTCATAATTGGTGTTTTGTCCAATATTTTAGTTTAGTCACATTTTCTTTGAGTATTTCGTCTTCTATATTGCATTATTTATTTTATATGTAACCTTGTAGGGTAGAAATATTTAAGCAATTTTAAACTATAGTGAATTCCATATCGTCCAGCTATTTCCTTAGGCTTCATGGCCTCCCTCCATTCTTATGAGAACTTCAAGCCTTAGCAATTCTCTTGAACCTCTTGTATGGTAGACGATGCACTAGATACATATGGTTAAGATGGATTTTGATTATGCATGGGGTGCTCAAGCAT
>SNQJ01S0050913.1:27999-58933 GCA_010110895.2 Picea sitchensis
TGAATTACTTTCCTCGCTTGACCATGGATAATTACTTAATGCACATGTCCCTAGTGCAAAATATTTCATAATGGTACACATATTCAACTTGGAGGCCAAATATTTCCTCTAAAGGGATTATGTTGAAGGTGATGTTCATGGATATTGAGCCTTACAAATCCATTTATGGAATAAGGCCCTTATTGTCCTCCCTCCCTTTGTTATGGTAAAGTCCTTGAGACCCATTCATACTATGAAAAAACGTATTATTATACCCATATCCTACTTCTATGACAAAGATTCACTTTAAAGGAACTATGTTGTAGTTTGAGGCCTTGATCATGGCCTATTAGATCAAAAATATTAACTTAGGTCCTAATTCCCTCGACTTCTAACCCAACCATGGTCAAGGCTCTAGTACCCATCCCTAATGCATAAAACCTTCTAATGACATCCAAATACCACTGTAATGATAATGATATCTTATATAGGGCATGTTTTGTGGTTTTTGGCCTTATCCATGGCCCTTGTAGGTCCCCAAAAGATTCATTTAGAGACTAAGGGATTTAGTGTCCTCTCATGAACATTATCAAGGCATTGAGACCTATCCCCATTATCCAAGGAATTATAGGAGAAACCATGTTACACTTGGAAGATATGGTAATATTAATATTAAAATTGCAGCCTAAAAATATATATATATATATATATTTTTAAATAAATATTACTCGTCGCACTTTCGACGACCATCATATACTTGCGATGGATTTGCTATATAAACAACAAAAGTGGTCGTCGCAAGTGCGACGACAACTTAAATTTTTGCGACGCATTTACTATATAAACAACGAAAGTTGTCATTGTAAGTGAGACGACAACTTAAATTGTTGCGACACATTTGCTATATAAACAACGAAATTGTCATCCCAACGGTCGTCGCAAGTGCGACGACAACTTAAATTGTTGCGACACATTTGCTATATAAACAAAAAAAATTGTTTTCACAATGGTCGTTGTTAATGCGATGCCAACTTAAATTGTTGCGACGCATTTCCTATATAAACGACAAAAGTTGTCGTCGCAATGGTCGTCGCAAGTGAGATGACAACTTAAATTGTTGTGACGTAGTTGCTACATAAACAAAAAAAGTTGTTGTCACAAGTGCGACGACAGCTTAAATTTTTGCGACGCATTTTCTATGTAATCAATGAAATATGTCATCGCAATGGTCATCTCAATTGCGACAAAATGTTGGTTTCACTTAGTTTTCCTATATTGTCGTATTGGTGACGATATATTTTATTTTTTTTCACAATTGTGAGAAGTTCCCTAGGGTCATCGCTCTTGCGACGGTTATTCAAGTTCGTTGTAGTTTCCACGTGACATAAAATGATGTTTCAAAGACTCAATATTCGTCGCAATATCCATGACATAACGTTTCAAGAGCGTCGAAATAACCGTCACAAAATGAGCCAAATTTGCTAGTGGCCACCGGTCGGATCGTCGATATGTGTTTCGGCTCAGCTAGAGATCGTCAAATCATTTCAAAGGACCGATGCATAAAACCCCTTAAGTGATTTTATAAAGATATATGATGATGATGAGAGCCCAGAGGTATCTCTTACGACCCTATGCATGTTGAAAAATAAAAGGGACCTGAGAAGACATCTTCTCCTCTCTCCTACGTCCAAACCCAGGAGGTCCCACAGAAAGAAAAGGATGTCGAGAGTGTCCCAGACACTAAGCTGCTCGACATGCCTGAAACCCAAGAAGACAATCTGAGGGACGAGTCGGGGTTGGGTGAGCCAGAGGAAGGAGCCCTGAAGTAATAAATCGGTGTTTCAGTGACTGATGAACAAGTAAGTATCAATTCTATTCATGACGCCTCTATTTCAATCGGTACTCAAACCCCCGATGAGTGAAAGACAAAAGCCGGGCCTTCAGAGAACAACGAGGAAGTTCAAGAGCCCAATCTTGAACAAGTATATACCAACAAAAGTCTAGGAAATACACTCACCTGGGGGGATAAGAAAATCCTTGAACTTGTGGATGAAGTAGCTGACATACACACCATAAATTATGACAAGAAAAGGAAGACTATTGTCCAACGGACCACCAAGAAAAGGAGGATCACTCTAGATCTCTCCATCCTCATCACTACAGAGGAACATGTGATCAACACAGAACATGCTAATACGTTTGAGATCATCAATGCAGGGATGGAAAACATAGATGCCACCCTCGACATAGCTAAAATAAATGAAAAAGAGATGGCCTCTGCCCTGAAAGAACTAGAATATTTGCACCACTTGGCTAAGTACTATCATGACACCACACAGGTCGTGGTGTACCTAAGGAGTGAAGTCAAGGAGGCCTATAGCAAATTCACAGATGAGTGGAACCTATTCACTAAAGGGATAGCCGAGCACCAGGAAAATACTCTCATGGCACTCATGACGTGCCAGGATATGGAGCGGTGGTACGAAAAAGCGCAACAAGCCATGGAGAGAGTCGACTACATTGGTGCAGTCCAATAGGGCCGAGATAAATAAGAACATGACATTTGGGTGTTGAATGAAAGCAGTCTTGACCGCCTAAAGAAATCAATCGATTATTGGGCAAAAATGTCTCAGGAACCACACCGATAAATTCAAGAGGGGCCAAGTGAGAGAAACATTGGATTAAGATCAATCGGGTGGTGAAAGATATCAGACTCCCTGAGTTCAACACACCTGATGACTTTGTCGAATTGCAAGATATAGTCGAATCACACACCAAGCAAGATTTATCATGGGCCGAAAGACTGGCAAAGGTGACGGACACAATGCCAGTTCAGGTGCGACAATTTATGGAACACCCAATCAAAGCTCGGGCTATGCTGCAACAGTTAAGTTCCAGTCTGGTCAAGTATCGGGCACATGCGGTAGAGATGAGAGAGATTTGTGTGGCCCGGATGGAATAACATAGATTCCCATACGCCCATACTTGCGAGGAGTTGTTCATCAACTGGTTAGAGTACGAGAAGAGTCACCCTTTTAAAGTGATCTCTTGAGATGACTCTTAAACAAATTGTTAGGAGAGAATTCCACACGACGAATTTTGTTTTGCTTATCTGCACTTTAACCATTATTTTTAGTTAATTTTATGTTAGAAATAAGAGCATTGACCAATTAGTTAAGGGTCAATGGTTGTTGCAAGAAACTCTCATTTATGGTTTTGTTAAGAATTATTTTGGAGCTACCTTTAATTGAGAAGTCCTTCTGGACCAGAGAAAAGTTTATGTTTTCATCAAATGCATGTATGATTGGACGTGGAGAAGAACTATTTCCTATATTGTCTCATGGATGGATGTTGTAACGAGTAAGAGATATTAAATCTATTGTTAAGTTATCTGATGCAATGTTTTACAATTATTTTCTTTAATGATGAAGATGAATCATTGTGTTATTATGTGATGGATGATTAGAGTTAAGTGAATTATTTTACTTGCCATTATTTATCGCATGTGTGTTTTATTTTTGATGATTTGTATCTCAGTCAGTAATTGGATACTCGCATGGTTAACGTATTAGTATTAGGCCTGTGGTATGGAATTTTTCTCTGCATGCTTGAGTAAAAGTTTATCCCAAGCTCAACCTCTCCTCCAGTAGTTAAACTTATTTTTTTTTTGTTACCTAGTTATTTTATACTGGATTTCCATCTTATATCATTCCCACCTAAGAGAAAATACAAAAAAGAGAAAGTACAAACTGAAGGAGACTCCTTTACAAGAAAACGTAAAGCTCATTGATTAACTGGCTAGATCACAAGATCTAGAGAACCATTCCACTATTAAACGCTGCAAAGTCTAATTGGGCCTCTGTGACGGGTTTAGCTCCTGATGTTGAATAAAGGGATCTAGGACCCATCAACAAGTCAACAATAGTCGAATTGTTGAAAACCCAATCAATTCCTAACAACACAGGATAAGGAAAACTATCATCAACAATCTCAATCACTTTGAAGTCTGCAAATGTCCTTACCCTGTCAATGTCTACATGGACATTCTCTAGTCTTCCAAAGGGGCTCATCGCCTGCTGATTAGCCATCCTGAGCTTGATAGGAGAGTAAATCAATCTAGGTTTTCCCATCAATGCCCAAGTCTGCTTTGTCATAACATTTACCTCTGATCTCAAGTCAAGGACCACATAGTCCACATCATAGTCTTCAATCTAAGCACTAAGGTGAAATTCCTTGTTTTTCTTTCTTTTTCTTGATACTTGATTCACAACTCTACTTAGGATAGGATCTATTCTTCCAATTTCATATTGTCTTACTAGGTGTTGCAGCTCCTGCACAACTTTTTCATCTTTAATCAAATTGATACATGTATATAAGAATTCCATGAGCTTGCTTACCTCTTTTCCTTGTTTACATAGAGCAGACTGATCAAATGTTGGTGGAATTTCACATTCCTTGACTTCTAGTTGTGCCCTAGAAGAAGAATCTTTTTATCCTACAAATTATTTCCTTGCTACTTCAAAAGTGTTCCTCTCTCTCCTTGGATCAAACAACGATGCGTTCTCTATAGCTCTTCTGATCCCCGATCCTTCTGTAGTATTTCTTGGAGTCACCCTATCTTCACTTGTAACAGTGCCTCCTCTAGTAATAAAAATGACTATGGAGTCCTCACCACAAGGTTCTGCTAATATTAATTGGACTTGTTGGTTTCCTCCTCATCTCTCCTGAAGTTTAGCTAACAACATTGGACACTCTTCGATGACATGATCAAATGAATTACAATATTTGCAAGTAGTACAAGGGTTCTGACAATCCCTTTCCAAATGTCCAGGTTGTATGCAATTATAGCAAATGATATGACCTCTACCTTGACCCATACCTCCTCCTCGTCCTCTTCCTCTAAATCCACCACAAGGGTTGAAATTTCCTCTTCCCGGGGAGTTGAACTACGCATCATTTCCTTCTTATTGAGCTTCTCCTTGAATTCTATATGTTTACCTTGATATTTCATGCATGAGATCGTAATCCCTACAATCCTTCTGATCATGCCCCATAGATTTACAAAATGTGAAATAAAGATTGGTAGGTGTCTGTACATATTTTTGCATGTAATAACACTCACCAGGGTGGTGTCTAGTTCTACATAACTCGCACTAGGGTACAATAGCCTGCTTCAAAGGATTAGGTGCTCAAGAGGCCAAGTATTCATGAAATAGGGGACAATGCTCTTTTTCATGGCCTTTTGATTTACATCTGATACACCATATATCTTCTCTTTTCTCTTTTCCTTTATCTTTCTTCATATCTTCCACCTGTAAGGATAAACTAGTTAATTGATTCAAGGTCTGACTAATACCTAGAATGGATTCTCCTACAGGGGTTGCTTCTAGTTTCATGGCAATCTCTAGATCTTCAGCCTATGAAGCGACCTTTTGTTGCATCAGAGGAACTTTGATATGTGGCAGGAGGGCAATAACGAACCACTTTTTATTCTTTTCATCTGGAATCTGAAAAATTAAATGGACTGTCAAGGTCTTAAACCTCTGATCAAATTCCCAAAGAGGTTTAGTTACCTTCTGCTTGATCTCCTTCAACTCTGTAATACACTGTGACTCTGGCTTAGGCTTCTTGAATTCTGCACTCAACACAGTCTTAATGTTACTCAACGGTTTAGGTTGTCCAGGTCCTAAAGAAAACTTCATATACCAGCTCAGTGCACGAACCCTTAAGGTAGTACTGAATTGAGCTCTCTTGACAACTTCATCGGTAACTTGCTTAATGCTCCATACAGCTTCACATAGGAACCAACGCTGGTCCGGATCTTTAAATCCATCTCCTCTAAAAATAGGTAAACTCATTTCATTTGCAATAGATCTTCCTTGGTTTCGCGACTGAGTATGTACTAAAATTCTTGTAAAAGTACTCTGATTTCTCTGACTACTCTGGTTACTCTGGTTACTTAATGTTGCTAAAAAAATAGGAGGACTAATAGTACTTACTTCGATAGTAGGTGCAGTTCTTGAAGTTTCTGGTTCTTCCCAACGAATTTCTTCAGATCCTACTTCCTATGTTCTTGTGGACTCTGAATACTCTTCGTCTGTTAGATATGCTTCTTCTCCACTGTAGAATCCATCGTCTCCATAATTCTTCTTAAATAGGTTCGCAAGAGGAACCTCTCTGAATGATCTCCCACTCCATGTGTGTCCAACCTCTGTGTCACTATCACTGTCTAAATTATTGAACATTAGCTTCATTGTATCTTTAGGATATTCTTCTCATGCAATAGCATCTTAATCCTCATCTTTAAAAAGTGTAGGAAATTTCCTTTGGGTCCCTAAAGAAATACCTCTCTTCTTGACTATATGATTCCACTCTATCAATAGAAAACTCAATAATGTACCCTCTGATAGTCTTATCAAACTAGAGATCCACTGCTCTAGACACAACATTATTGACTCTCTTGACTTTCTTGATCAACGTTGTTGTCCAAACCACAAGTGGTCTAGATCTGATCTCAAATTGAGTGTCTGTTAATCTGGCTAACCACTCGTATAACTCCTTATGAACTCCTCCAAAGAAAATATCATTTATGTCGGTAAAGATGTACCTTCCCAACCTCTCTTCTGTACTAATGCTAGGATTCTTGTTCCGAGCTTCAACGAAGTCCTTCTCTTGTTCTTCTATCGACTTCTGAATCTCTTTCTTCAATGGAAACCACCTTGACATTCCCTCAATAAAATCTCAGTCCCAGCAACGAAACCATTTGTTGGCATAGTGGTAGACCCAGGGTTCAACTCTAACAACATACCAACAAACCCTAACTGTTGACCCTTTCGGCAACACCTATGAAGCATATGTAGTCTCACCTGAAGTAGAAATAGGGGGTTTCAAGACATAAGTGTCTACAACCAGAGGAAATGCAAAGTGATTCCAAAACACAACGCAAAACAATCTAGATATTCTTTACCACTCTTAAGCTTACTTCGCGAAGTTATATCTCTGATCTAACACAACAATGCGGTAACAATATATCAAATGACAAATAACACAACATCAACGACAAGATAATAAGATATACGTGGTTCACCCTCTCCCTAGGGATACATCCACAGAACTACGTTTCTTGATATATTAGATGAAAACATACAGTTCTATCTGCGCACTTAGCTGCAGATGTTTCTCTCTTTCTTTTCTCTCCCTACGCACCCAGTTGCAGGGTTGATCTTTGCACCTAGCTGAATATCCAGAATATAGATTCAATATTGCTCTCAACAACAATAATCGACAATAAAAAATGACAATAATAATATGAACGAACATTTATTTATACATTACATGACCAAAGTCTAGGTGTCAAAACCCTAGATCCAAAACCCTAGGTCCACTTGACCCATGTTTTAAGGGCTTCGCTAGCCTGTTCCTCCTTCTTTTCCGCGAGGTGCTCCAAAGAATCTATTGGTGTCTTCTTTCGCTTGCTGAGTTGTCCACTATCCCTCTTCTTTCCTGCTTTATCTTCCTTGATCTTCTCTTCCAATGGCTAGATTTTCCTTTACTTCGCTCCTTCTTTTCTGCTTCTAAAACCACTTCAAACCCTCCTCGGTTTATGTGCCTTCCCACGTTGTTCATACTTCACCTTTCTTCCTTAATCTTTGTTTCCTTACGTAACCAAGGGCCAACAAGGGACTGTGAGAGGAACCCTTCTTGTGTGGACTCCTAGCCCCAGATTGGGGGTGACTTGTTGTTGAAATTTGGAACATCAAGTCTATGGTTGGGAGAAACTTCCTTCCCAAGTAGATGGTTGCACAAACATTTTATAAAAGATAAGTGTTTATCTAATTGTTGATTTATTCCATGAATTTAATTGTTGTACTTAACTATGTATATGTGAATGATTAATTGTTTCTATGAATGAGTTATTAGCTACATCCATGCTCATTTAGAGTGTTCTAGATCTATTTAATTATGGATATTGTAAATTGGTTGAATATGTGTTTAAATCATAGCTAGTAAGCTACATGATTTTTATTAACAAAAAAAAATCAGTTTATGTGTATTTCAGCATAGTAATGTTCCCTGGATAATTTGGGGAATGTTATAACTCGTATTAATTAATAACACTTTATATTTCCCCATTTAAAAAAATAAATGTATGATTCATCGCATGGATTGTATTAAAAAAGTAATACATTATTATTTATTATATGAGAATTACCTTATGAGTACTACATTTCTTATTAAAAGTAATTCATAAATTCAGAAGTACTTTTATTTCTAGTCATATCAATAGAATATTTTTTTATTAGTTTTATTTCTAGATATGTTTTCAATTTAGCTTAACGATAGTGACATAATAACAGTGCAAGAGGTGAGGTGTAAATATACCTTCCCCACAAAATGACTCACTCATAATTCCTTATTATATCTCTTAGGAAGCCCATTTTACACCTCAAAATTTTCCTAATCAAACTAAGTACTTCTTCTTAGTTGAACTATTTGTAAACAAGAAATAATCAATTCAACTTTCATACTTTTAGTGCCCAATTTTTATTTTTTTTAAATAAATTCACAAAGGATGTTTAACTGTCAGAGTATTTAATGTAATTGTGCCAAAGGAAAGGAATTTTTTTCAATTTGAAAGTGAAACAATGATGATGGTTGAATTTATGAACGTAGATAAACATATTAGATGTGGATCTAAGACTTGTTCTAAACACATACATTAAATTTGTCTTTATTTGTGACCAAAATACCTACTACAATGTCACTCGCATGGAATCCTCGTGATATATACAACTTCCCATCATGAGATGAGGCTATAATTATTCAACATTTTAATTGATCCTAAACTGTTTGCTCAATTTTTTTAAGACCACTAGAGGATTTAGTGTTTAACAAAATCTCAGATACATCATATAAATAAAACTTCTTTAGTTATACTGAAAATTTCCACCGAATTTAACAAAATTATGATTAACTTACGATAAGTTCAAGTAGCAACTTAAATTTATTTTATGATAGTAGTAGCAAGGTGGTCAAATCAAATCATGTAGCATATATAGGGTCCTTTAATGTAGAGATAAAACTTCATACATTAAAAATTAATGATAATAAACTTCTTTAGTTATACCAACAATTTCCACTAAATTTAACAAAATTGTGAGGGTCACCATGAAATTTGAGCTCGATATGTTAATGTTTCTCTCTTTCAGTGCACCTCATGCTCTAAATGAGGTTGATTGGAATGCTATTTATGATGTATGGAAACAAAATAAATGTAGAAATTCTTTTCCACTGGGAAAATTGATTCATCGTTTTAATGACATAAGGTAAAATACTTTTGCAGAATATCAAAATGAATATAAGAAAAAAATGTTTGTTTATTATTTTTTATTAAAAGGTGTTCATTTATGTAAAATAACAATAATTTTATATATACTACAAATTTGAATGAAAAATTATTTATTGAATAAATTTTGTTGAAATTTTACAATTTTTTAATGCAATCATTATAAAGATTTAGAAGGACAATATTTATTTTTTACATTTTTTTAATGAATTCTTTACCTAGTTTACACTTTTCAATTGAAGTAAAAATATTTTATAACTTTTCATTATAGATATATTAGATGATTATATATTCCCTTACAATTGAAATTAAGACCCACCCTTCAACTTTGATCCTTGATCACCATCAAATTGGTGAGAAATTATCACACGTTTTGTCTAATTTTGCCAAATGGTCACCACTTTTCAAAGAACGTCCAATTCATCTTGTTCCAAAAGAGAAGACTTATCACAACTAGGACATCAATTCTCAAGTTTTCCATCAATGTTGTGAAGTCATGTTTTACCTATAGATCACCATCAGATTGGTGGAAATCATCATAAAGTTTGTCTTAATTTGTCACATGGTGCCTAGTTTTCATAGGACATCCACTTTAGCTTGTTCCAAAAAGAGACAATACTTATGCCAACTAGGACATCAATGCTCAAGTATGCATCAAAGTTGTGGAACAAATTATTCTATTGTAGGTCCACCATTGAAGTTTTCACTTTACTTGTCTGAACGACTACATGATCCTACATGCATTTTTCAACAAACACATATTCAATTGATCATAATTCTAAAACTTGTCGTGTCTTCAAATTCATTGTACTCTTATAAATATGTGTAGCATGAAACTTCTCCATAGTTAATGCATTGCATTGCTTGTCTGATTTATAGATTTTCAATATAGGTCTCTAATGGCATCTCAATTATTCCATGGTACTCTCATTGACACTGTATTTGAAGCTAGGTACCTTGGTCATGGAGGCTTACTCGAGTTGATAAGAAAGGTAATAGTGTCAACCACCTTTCAATATGGATCTTGTATTTGATGTTATTGAACATTACGACTTGTTGAAAAACAAGGTGGGTATTTGTTGATACTGAGAGGGGGGTGAATCAGTATCAAGTACAATTTATAACCTTTTTCAACTTATACTTAAACCATTCAATTATATCCAATGAGAAATGAACAATAGTATAAGAGTTACAACAATACACCACAATACACCATTACACAATATGAGAAATAATCAATGGTTATTGTTCAAGGGAGTAAAGGGAGGATAAACCTCAAGAGGGAAGATACAATGCTCAATATCAAGAGAGTTGAAGTCTCCATTCTTCCCCTTCCTTACACCCAATATTATCTGAGGAGATAATAAAACTTCACATTAAATCATCACCATCAATAATCATCATCATGGGAACTTGATAATGCTTCACGAGACTTCTTCAATTTTACTTGATTCTTTGGTCTTGGAGTATTATGATCCACGTAGATAACTTTACTCAATGTATTCTCTGAAACTCCTCCAAGTTTCACTCCTTAAATCCTCCCAAAAGAAGTTATAGAAGAATGGTGGAGACTTTATTCAATTTTGTTCTATTAAGGAGAGTGAACTTACACAGAATGCCGACAATATTTAACATCCAATTAAAAAACTCACTAAAAGAAAGTAGGTACTATTTCCAATGAAATTTGTCCCACTTCATTTTAATTCTCTATTAAGAAGTTATGATTGTTTTAACCCGAACACTGTTTATTGACTAGCTTCGGGAGTGGTCACAAACCCTATCTTCCATAGGGTGTATCTCCATAATTATAGTGAATCAAGGCTTAAATTTTTACCACCGAGGTACTAGATATGTCTTCTCAATGCTCATATCAATTTCACCATCGAATCATTCTATAAAAAGTTATAGCAAAAAAATGGTAAGATGACACGAAAATATACCTTAGAACACATCATGAAAGACTTCATCCTCCCTTGAAATCCAGGCTTCTTTGCCATGATTTCTCACTAAATTTGACTTCTATGTAAAATGAATGTATCTTGATATTTATTTATACCATTTTATGTCACTTCCTTTTTGACATTAGGGCTGACCTGACACTTTCTTATTTTGTAATTCTTTTTCTTTAATTATCTTCGGAATACATGTACTTAATTCTTTTCTTTAATTATCTTCAGGGCCTACATGTACTTCCTTCTTCAATTCACTTTGTCATATTCAAAAATTCATTTCTCCTCAACCATGAGGATCCACGTGACGTGCCACATACCACCGAAAACAACATGATGTATACTATCCATTCATGGGTCTTGTATCTACATGTGCATTTTCCTTCATATCCAAATACCTTCATCAATCTTGCGGTCCAAAACCCATGACTAGGGTTAACATCAATGACAACAACCAATCTTCCAACAGTATTTTCTGAAGATCCGGTTTGGTTTCTTGATTATTGTTTCTCTACAATGTGAGTTCCTTTTTGAAGCCCCGATTTGATATCTTATTTAAGGATTCATATCATTTTTTAAGAATGTTTGAAAATGATATAGTACTAATGAAATTTTGTTGATCAAGTGGGAGAGGAAGTTAAGGAGCTTCTCCATCTAGATGGACACAATGGACTATATGCCACCATAGATATTGATGTTTCTAATATTGGAACCAAATTTTTGTCCCATGAACCTACAAACACAATTTGGAACCAAAGTTCTCACATACTATTCACGTATACCTCACCTTATCTAGTGATCAACGTTAAAGGATTGGAAATATTTGAACAAGTTGTAGGATGTCTCAATATCCCAATCTCATAAACCATCATCAACAATGTCATCAAGGGATGGTATGCCTTATACAAAAAATGTTTTTTTGAGAAGTTGAATAAAGCTCAGATGCATGTCCGCCTCTAGTTTAAACATGTCTTAGAAGATTTGTACTGGGTTATGGAATTCAAGATCGAAACTTCTTAGGAGTCCAACATGTGTATTTCAAGCAAAGGAGCCACTTCTTTAAAGGCATGCAAAATCTTATAAAACTAAAATTTGACTAATATATAAAAACTTCATAAATGATGTCTATATTTTTATTATATCTATTATTTTTGAATGTATTATATTTTTTACAAAATATAAAAAAAATAGATGTTACTCACAAAACCACATTAATAAAAGTGATTGATATCAGTGCTCCTATTTTTTTGAAGGGTTGAAAATGGTGTCAATATGTATATATTAACCACTTTTATTAATGTGGTTGTGTTAGTTTTAATTAGTCACACTTCATGTTCCCCCAATTAAAAAAATGATTGTATGATTCATCACATGGTTTGTATTAATAAAGTAGGAAAATATTATTTATTATATGAGTATTACTTTATGAGTACTACATTTGTTATTAAAAGTAATTCATAAATTCAAAAGTACTCTTATTTCTAATCATACTAGTAGAGCATTTTTTTATTAGTTTTATTTGTAGATATATTTTCAACTTATCTTGACCATAGTTATATAGATAATAATGCAAGAGGTGAGTTATAAATATAGTTTTCCCACTAAATGATTAACTCGTAATTTTTTACTATATTTCTTAGGGGACTCATTTTATACCTCAAAATTCCCCAAAAAAGAATTGAGACCCATTTTATACCTCAAAATTCCCCATACAGAAATTGAGTACTTCTTACTAACTGAACTATTTGTAAATAAGAAATTATCAAGTCAACTTTTATCCTTTCACTGCTTAAAAAATGTTGTTTTTCTTAAATAAATTCACAAAGGACATTTAATTGTCAAAGTATTTGATGTAATTAGTATGTCAAGGGAAAGGAAATTCTTTAGATTTGAAGGTGAAATAATGACGATGGTTGAATTTATGAACATAGATAAACAAATTATATGTAGATATGGGACTTTCTCTAAACACATACATTAAATCTATCGTTATTTGTGACCAAAATACCTACTAAAATGTCACTCACACCATTGTGAGATGAGGCTATAATCAATCAACATTTTAATTGATCATAAATTGATTGCAATATGTTCTTTTAGATATTAGGAGGATTCAATGTTTAACAAAACTTAGATACATCATTAAAAAAAAAATCTTTAGTTATTCCAAAAATTTCCACCGAATTTAACAAAATTGTGGTTAACTTACAATAAGTTCAAGCAACAACTTATTTATTTTATGATATAGTAGGCTACATCATATCATGTAGCATATCCAAGGCCCTTTAATGTAGATATAAAACTTCATAATAAAAAAATAATGATAATAAACTTCGTTATATCAAAAATTTCCGCTAACTTTAACAAAATTATGAGGGTCACCATAAAAACCCAAGCTCAATACGTACTATTTATTTCTCTCTCAATGCTCTAAATGAAGTAGATTGGAATGTTATTTATGATATATGGAAATAAATGAAATGTATAAAGCTTTTTTCATTGGGAAAACAAATTCATGTTTTCATATGTGTTCATTTATATAAAATAACAACAAATTTATAGATAGTACATTTTAAATGAAAAAATTATTTATTTATTAAATTTTGTTAAAATTTTACAATTTTTTTAATGTAGAGAAGGAAAATATTTATTTTTTTAATTTTTTTAATGGATGGTTTACCTAGTTTACATGTTTTCTTATGTGTTCATTTATGTAAAATAACAACAAATTTATAGATAGTACACTTTAAATGAAAAAATTATTTATTTATTAAATTTTGTGGAAATTTTACAATTTTTTAATGTAGAGAAGGATAATATTTATTTTTTACATTTTTTTAATGGATGGTTTACCTAGTTTACACTTGTCAATTACAATAAAAGTATTTTTATAACTTTTAATTCTTGAAAGATTAGATCATTATATGCCCTTCCAATTGAAACTAAGATCAACTCTTCAACTTTGATTCTGGATCACCATCAAATTGGTGATAAATTTTCACATATTTTCTCAAATTTCCCCACATGTTCACGACTTTTTAGAGAACGCCCACTTTAGTTAGTTCCAAAAGAGAAAGAATATCACAACTAGGACATCAATGCTCAAGTTTTCTATCAAAGTTGTGGAACCATGTTCTACCTGTTGACCACCATCAAATTGGTGGGAATGTATCATACATTTTGTCTTTGTTCATCACACGGTGCCCACTTTTCGGAGGATGTCCACTTCAACTTGTTCCAAAAGAGATAAGACTTATAAAAACTAGGAAATCAATGATCAAGTTTGCCATCAAAGTTATGGAACAAATTATATTATTGTGGGTCCACCATTGAATCTTTCACTTTAGCTATCCGAATGGTCTCATGAACCTCCTTGTATTTTTCTTTTAAAACACCTGGTCCCAAATCTTAGGTGTTGTTTTCCTTGAATATTTTGTTTCATTTATTTTCTTGGAATCATAAGAACAAGAGGAGTACCACCTCTTTAAAAATGTAAGGGGATTCATATCCTCACGAGGTTGACCTTAAGACCGTAAAACAATATTTTAGATCAACACCTAGTTTGTCGAGAAAAGATAATGATGTCAACCACCTTTGAATATGGATCTTGTATTTCATGTTTCTGAACAATAAAGCTTTCGTCACTTTGGTAAATACTATCGTATATCTTCTTTGACATCAATGAAAATATGTTCAACAAGTTTGTCATATGATGCCCACTTTTTAGAGGATGTCCACTTTAGCTTGTTCCAAAAGAGATAATATTTTTCACAACTAGGACATCAATGCTCAAGTTTGCCATCAAAGTTGTGGAACAAATTACGCTATTGTAGGTCCACCATTGATGTTTTAACTTTAGTTTTCTAAATGGCTATAGGAATATCCATGTATTTTTAAACAAACACATTTTCAATTGATCAAAAGAATAAAACTTGTTGTGTATTCAAATTCATTGTACTCTTATACATATGTGTAGCATGAAACTTCAACACATTTAGTGCATTGCATTGCTCGTGTGATTTACATATTTTCAATACAGGTCTCTAATGGCATCCCAATTAGTCCATGGTACTCTTACTACTACTATATTTGAAGCTTGGCACCTTGGTCATGGAAGCTTACTGAGTTTGTCGAGAAAGGTAATGATGTCAACTACCTTTGAATATTGATCTTGTCTTTCATGTTATTAATCAATACATCTTTTTGAGAAATAGGGTGGGTATTTTCACAACATCCTAGTTTGGTTCCTTGATTCTTGTATCTCTACCAAGAGAGTACCTTATTGAATCCTTGGTTTGATCTTTTGTTTAAGGATGCATATCATTTTGTAAGAATTTTTGTTGCTTAGGTGGGCAAGGAAGTTAAGCAGCTTCTCCATCTAGATGGACACAATGGACTATATACCACAATAGATATTGGTGTTGCCAGAATTGCAAAGGCTAGAATTTTGTCCCATGAATGAACAAACCCATTTTGGAATCAAAGTTTTCACATACTTTGCATGCATACTTCACCTTCTCTAGTGATCCTCGTTAAGGGATTGGAATTCTTCGAGCAAGTGGTAGGAAGAGTCAATATCTCAATCTCAAAAATCCTCAATGATAACATCATCGAGGGATGATATGACTTATATAACAAAGATTTTTTTGAGAAGTTGAAGAAAGCTCAAATCCATGTCTGCATTTAGTTTAAACATATCTCATATCCATACTGGGTTTTTGGGATTCGAGATCAAAACTTCCTAGGAGTCCAATGTGTGTATTTCAAGCATAGGAAACACTTCTTTGAAGGCATGCAAAATAGTACAAAATTAAAAATTGACTAATATATAAAAACATCATAAATACTCTTTATATTTTTATTTTATCTATTATTGTTAGATGTATTATATTTTTTATAAAAAATTAAAAAGTAGATATCACTAGCACAACCACATTAATAAAAGTGATTGATATTGGTGCTATTAGCTTTTTGAAGGTGGAAAATGACATCATATCAACCAATTTTATTAATATGTTATTAATGTGGTTGTGCTAGTTTTAATTAGTTACACTTTATATTGATTCATCACATTAATTATATTAAAAAAAGTACATTATTATTTAGTATTTATTATGCCAAAAGGCGTATACCTATTGAAGATGGACACAATTAATGATCTTTTAATTATAAAAACTAATCTTATGGCTAGCAATTGAAGATGCTGGCATATTCTTAGTCGTCCTCCTAAATCAATGAATGAGATTTCATGTTCATAACTTTCTTGCATTTTTTAATGCTTACGTTTCCTTGTTTACTTTTTTCACATTTACTTAATATGATTAATATTTTACTGCCATTACCAATGATTGCCACATTTACCTAATTAACAAAGATTACAAAAATTCCAGATAAGGCGAGCTAAGATGATAGCGACATATATACAACAGAGAGAATTATAAATCAAAGAAATTCATGTAGGATCTCGTTAGAATCCCTGACTCTCACATCACCTATGATCGAAAGTCAGTAAAAGATTGACACAAGCCAAAAGATGCGCTGCCCGATCTGAGAATGAGAAATATAATGGAGGATTGGTTATCCCACTACAACCTCGGACCTCCCTTCGACTTCATCTCCAAACAGGACAACCTCGTGGTAGCGATGGATTCTGTATTGAAGAAATGCAAGAGTTCACTTTTGCTCGAATTAGAGAGTGCGATCAGAAGCAAGCCTTAGCTAATGAAAAATGGAGGATGCATCTTGTGCGTGGCCACGCTCTTATCATTTTCAAGTTCTGTTGCTTCATTTTTATGTCTGTTGTAAGATTGTGTGAATGAAATAAGCCTTTAGGGGTTAATCAGCCACATGATTGTGGTTGTGCTAGTGATATGACTACTAACTTTATATTCCTGAATTGTATTAAAAAAAAAGTTACATTATTATTTATTATATGAGTACTATTTATTATATGACTACTATTTTATGAGTGTTACATTTCTAAGTAACTCATAAATTCAGAAGTATTTTCTTTGGAGTATATTTTTTATCATACATTTTGTCTTAGTTGATGACATGGTGCCCACCGACTTTTGGGAGATAAACTTTGTGACAACTAGGACATCACTGCTCAATTTTGCCATCAAAGTTGAGGACCAAAACAACTGCAGGAAACCCATTTATTTTTCAACAAACACATTTTCAATTGATGAGAAGTCTAAAATCTAAAAACTTGCAATGTCTTCAAATTCACTGTACTTGTATACAAATGTGTAACGTGAAACTTATCCATAATGAGTGCATTGCATTGGTCGTGTGATTTACAGCTTTTCAATACAGGTCTCTAACAGATTTTCAATACATGTCTCTAATGGCATCCCAGTTAGTCCATGGTACTCTCACTGCCACTATATTTGAAGCTAGGGACCTTGGTTATGAAGGTTTATCTGGTATGTTGAGAAAGGTAATGATGTCAACCATCTTTGAATATGGATTTGTATTTGATGTTACGGAACCTCAATGTGGGTATTTTCCCAAGATCCTGGTTTGTTTTCTTGATTTTTGTTTTTCTACAAGGCAAGTACCTAGGCAAGTACCTTGTTGAAGCCTGGCTTGATCTTTTGTTTAAGGAAGCATATCATTTTGTAAGAATTTTGGAACTTTTTGTAAAAAAATTGGAAAATGATGTAAGGCTGATGATTTTTTTTTAATCAGGTTGGAGATATAGTTAGTAGACAAAGTGGACTATATGCCACCATAGATATTGGTGTTACTAGAATTTCAAAAACTAGGGTTCTATCCGATGAACCTACAAACCCAATTTGGAACGATAGTTTTCACATACTCTGTGCGTATACTTCTTCTTCTCTGGTGATCAGTGTTAAGGGATCGGAAATCTTTGGAAAAGTGGTAGGAAGAGTCAAAATACCAATCTCAGAAATCCTCAGCGGAAACGTCATCGATGGATGGTATGACTTATATAACAAAGATTTTTCCAAGAAGTTGAAGAAATCTCAGATCCATGTCCGCCTCCAGTTCAAAGATGTCTCAGAAGATCCGTACTGGGGTTCGGGGATTCGAGATCGAGACTTCCGAGGAGTCTAGCATGTGTATAGATAAAATATACGAGGAAAACAAACACGGTGAGGCTACGCTCACTTCTTGATATTAAACGAAGACAGATTACATCCTTATATAGGAAAAGACTCTCCCGAGTCGGCTACATGCAAACCAAAAGACAACTAGACAACTGACTCTTAACTGAAAAGACTCTCCGAGTCGGCATGAAAACCAAAAGACAACCAGACAATCAATTTTAATCAGAACCATTCTTCTAACTGGCGCTTTACAATCGGCGCTATTATCAAGTAGTTTTCTACAATTAGCTTTTCCATTATTTCCAAGTCTCCCCTTTAACGAATGGATTGACTTCTACACCCACATTTCCCAAATAGTTCAAACTTAATCTTTCCAGAGGCTTAGTGAAAATATCAACAACATTTCTACCTTTCAGTATTACAATACACAAGAGTTATTTTCTATTTGGACCTAACTTTTCTCGAACATAATGATATTGAGCTTCAACATGTTTTGTCCTGCATGAAAGATCGGATTCTTCACAATATTGATCGAAATTTGATTATCAAATTTGATCATCATAAGTTCCTTTCGTTCTTCTCCAACATCTTGAAGAAGTCTTCAACTTCATAAGTTGTTGCACACAAAGCTTTATACTCTTCTTCAGTAGAGGGACAAAGATACAGTATGTTGATTTTTACTGCTCCATGAAATAGCCCTGGATCCAATGCTGAATGTATATCCAAGTTGGTTGATCTTCGATCATCTATATTTCCAAAACCTAACGTAATCAATAACCTCGCTAACTCAACATTAGATGCATCAACATACTTAATACCATAATCAAGCGTATCTTTTAGATACCTGAGTAATGCTTTTGCGGTATTCCAATGGCTTTCATGAGGTTTCGCCATGAATTGACTTAACACTCTCACAGGATATGAAATATCAGGTATGGTTGTGGTGAGATAATCAGACTACCCACCATCCGCCTATACACGCTACCCACCTCCTTCAACCATCATCACAAGACAGTTTCACATTCTGTTGTATGGGAACATTAGAAGACTTACAATGATCCATCTTAAATCTCTTAAATATTTCCCTGATATACTTTGCATTGGGATAAACACACAAGTTTGGTCTCATGATTTTCCAAACTTCAAGACCTAGGCAAGAATGTAACTCACCAAGATCTTTTCATTTCAAATACTTTTGATAACTACTCCTTGATTTCATCAATCAACTCTCCTCGTGATTTCCGTAATTATTAAATCATCAAACATACCAAATCAATACTATATACCCTCGCTCATCAAATTTGTATACGATTTGATCACTTTTGTTCAAGATAAAACTCTGAAGAAAGAAAGAGTCTATCTTTCATACCATGACCTAGGTGCTTGCTTTAGTCCATACAACGCTTTAACTTACACACTAAGTGTTCTTGCCCCTCAACAAACCCTTCAGTTGAGTAAGGTAAACCTCCTCTTTCAACTCACCATTCAAAATGCATTTACCATCTAACTCCATGCAACTTCCAATGATACTTTTAGAAGCAAAGCACTAACATTCCTATAGTATTTAATTTAGCTACTGCTGAAAATGTTTCAGGATAATCAATACCTTCTATTTGTGAATACCTTTGCAAACTGTCTAGCCTTATATTTATCTATACTACCATCCGATTTAAACTTAGGGTTTGTATATCCATTTGCATCCAATGGCCTTCTTATGTTTAGGAAATTCAGCCAATTCCCAAGTATTGTTTTTCATTATAGATTCATATTCTTCCTCCACAGAAATTTTGCCATTCATCACAAGTGTTCATTAGCTTCATCAAAAATTCATGGGTTCTGCTAACACTTGAAATGCTACCATTAGGGCATAGTCTCTATACCTCCTCTCTCAGAAGCTGACTGCCTTTGAAGATCTTCAGAATCGATTATCTTCTCCTAATTTCAGAAGACTGATCCCCACTGCTAGGTGACCCGGTGGATCAGTTGAACTTCTTCATATCATTGAGTCCTTCTTGTTGCTACAGGTCATCGCTTCTTCGGCCGTGGATGGCTTCTCATTGCCGCCAGGAGATGGTTGTTGTTGTCGGGCCGGTGGAGATGGACAGTCGTTGTTGTGGGTTGTTGTTGTCGCTCTTCTTTAACTCCTTCATCAAAAAATCTATTTCATTCCTCATGACTGCCATGATTTCCTCGGCTTCCCTCAGCCATGGAAAAGTACATCTCTACTTTGCAAATACTTTGTGAGTAAAGATCAACAAATTTCAGGCTGCTTTAAATTTAACAAGCACTCCAATGAAAATACATTTAGTGGCTTTAGCATCCAATTTCCTCCTATTCTCCTTTGGAATATGTGCAAAAGCCTTAAACCCAAATACTTTCAAATTATTAACTGCAGGTTTGGAACCATACAAGGCTTCAAAGGAGTAACACTATCAAGACACCTTGGTGGACTTATATTCTTTAAATAACCTGCAGTATTTATACTAAAATTTCAAATTCATTTTGAGATTTTTACCTTTGCATCATAATCAAGGCACACTCACTGTAGTTCTCATTTTTCCTTTCAAATAATTCGCTATTGGAGGGAGGTAACCAGAACCGTTGTACTATTCCATTCTCTTGCAATATTTATTGAAGTCCCCGATTTATACTCTCCCCCTTGATCCTAACTATGAGATTTTGATGGATTTTCCGTCAGTTTCCACCATGGTTCAACTCCTTAAAGTACTCAAAACATCACTTTTTTCGCCTAAGGAAGTAAACCCATGTGTATCTCGTGGTAATCATCAATAAACAAATGTAGTGCAAAATGCACCCTCCCAAAGACCTAGTTCCAAGATAGGCCTTACAAACATCAAGATGCACAAGATCTAACACATCTCTTTTTCTTATCATGATTAGAGGGGAATTCATCTCTGGGCATCTTTCCTAATGCACATCCATCACAAGCAACCTTCGCATTCTTTAACATAGGAAGTCCTCCAACCATATTCTTTTCTCAATAACAATAAATCAAGATGATTGATGTGTCCATACCTTTGATGCCAAAGAATCTTTGTCTGTATAGCTGCAGAAGTCGCTGCATGATTTTCTCATAACATCAAGTTTGTATAGACCTCCTACTGACACCTGGTAAACAGCTCGTATGGTCCAACATGTCCTTCACTATGCAATAATTCTTGAAGAATTCAACCTTCAAGTTCGGGTCTGTAATGGTGGACACAGAAACCAAGTTTTTCTTTATTCTGCACATACACACCATTACTGCTAATGTGACACCGCACTATTCGGTAATGTCACAGTAATGTATCCATATCCCTTGATCTTATGAGTGTGGTTATCTCCAAGATATATGTTGGCACCATTCATTGTTTCTTTAAATTAGCATACCAATTTTATTACAAGTCATATGTAACGACAAGCTCGTGAATCCACAAAACTGTGCATCAAAATCATCCGCTTCAAAGCGGATAAAGTAGCGTTAGACACAAACAGTCTAGGATCCCATGATTCAAAATTCACGGGTTCATCAATATCATCACTAGTACAAATAATCAAGGATCTTGATTTGAAGATTTTTCTCCATAATCACCTGAATGTGTTCTAGGTTTATTCCTAGCCTCATCACTTTTCTTCTTAAGTGACAGCCTTTAACCATATGTCCGTGTCGACTACAATAAAAACAACTCTTTGACTCATTCCTATTAAATTGCATACCTTGATTTGGAGATTGTCTTCTCGCGATGAACTGCCTCTCTGCCAAGAACCGCCTCTCTACCATGAACAACCTCACTGCCATGAACTGCCTCCTCTACATCCTACTCATGATCTCCCTCTCGCAAATCTATTATTTCACCACAGTGCCAAATCTTTACTTGAGGCTTCAGATTCCCCGCCTCTTCCTTTGCAACAAAATACCCGCTACCATCAAACGAGGTTTCTCCCCACGCAAGACCGCTATGAAATATATATGATAGTTCTAGCATACCATTTAAGGTAATAGTCACTAGATCATTGTTGGAAACAGTTTCCCCTATATTTTTTAGCTTGTCTTTCACCTCTTTAAAATGACCCAAAAATGAACTAACATTCATTTCCATCCATCTTAATGCCTAGCAATTTAGTTTTCGTGGAACAAAATGCATTTGTGTTGCTATTTTCATACAATCCTTTAAGAGTCATTCATGTTGCAGCAGAGGTTGTAGCATCTCTAATATGTGGAATTATGCTATCTTTAATTGACATGCGCTATCAATACTTTTGCCTTGTTTTCGCGGTTTTTCTCCCAGCCTTTGATCTCTGTGGTCATTGCCGCATCTCCTACCACAATAAGCCGGCAGACCTCTGTACTAAATGTGTTTCGCCGGTTCCATTCGGCAATGTTCCGCATAACTATAGCCTCCATGAGCGTCAGATCTTGAATTTCCAAGCACGAAATTGTTTACTCAACCTTGTTGGCTTCGTTGAGGTAGTTTTCTGCCAGCGGATTCGCCATCGCCGCAATTTAGTCTCTGCAAGAAAATCACCAAGGATGTGCAACGTTTTGTCGCTCTGCCTTCGGATACCACCGATCCGACTCAATCTATCTCTGTTCTCAGCTTATATCATGCATGCATCTTAATATCCAAAATATCCACTTTTTAAAAAAAAACTTATAACTCCCTCCTTAAAAAAAACTTTTTAAAAATTCACCTTAAGTTTTAAAAAATATCCACTTAATAAAACAATACAATGTTGCACTCCCATTCAAAACTTTACATATAAAAAAAAATTAAAACTCATATATAAAAACTTTTATAAAAACTCCACATGCATGCACTTTATCCACTTTAACACATATCCACTTTAATGTAACAAATATCCACTTAAAACTCACGCATCCATGCATGCACCGTAACCTTACGTATTCAAACTCCACGCTTGCTCCCAAGCTCACGCTCACCGCACAAAAACTCACGCTTTGCCAAATAGCTCGAGGAAAACGTAAGCAGATGAGTCTCAGCAGAATTAGCTCAAGGAAGAGCGAACCTTGGACAAGCGATCTTCTACCAGGAGGAGGGGTCGCCTTTGACCAACAATATCGCGTCTCTTTTCTACTTTAATAGCGCTCTTCTAGACTTCTCTGCTCCGGGCTGCACAACTTTAGAAACCAGATCTGCTAGCATGGAGATTTACAACCCGGTCTTCTTTTCAACGACTTGCTCCTTCACGCAGCTTTGCACAAAAACTAAAACAAAATCTATCGGCCGCTCCTTTAATTCAGCAAATGGAGCGCTCTCAAAAAACAAATGCACGCGCCTCTCTACACAACAACTATCTGGCTCTATCACGAGCCTCTCCACGCAGCATGCAAGGGCACTAATCGTAGTCGCGTGCTTCTTTCCTTTTTCAGGCTCTGATACCAAGATAAAATATATGAGGCAAATAAACACGTGAGGCTACGCTCACTTCTTGATATTAAACGAAGACGGATTACATCCTTATATAGGAAAAGACTCTCCCCAGTCGACTACATGCAAACCAAAAGACAACTAGACAACTGACTCTTAACTAAGAACTGATTCTTCTAACTGACTCTTACAACTGGCGCTTATCACTGGCGCTTACAACTAATGCTTTCTCCATTATTTCCAAGTTGTATTTCGAGCAAAAAAGGGAATGCAAAGTCAATCTGTATTAGAACTCGCACTTATCAGATAAGTATTGTCCCACGATCGAACTGGGTCATGGGGAGGAGCGAGCCTTATACAGGCCTCCAAGATTGTGGGAGGAATTGTACTAGTACATTGATGGAGCCGAGCAATTTATATACATTGCTGGACGGTCTATAAATACTAAGATTACTCTTATGAGGGACAAGGAAAGGATGATCCCTGGTGCAGAAGGTGTGACGTTGGGTGAGCTTCTGAAGAAGAAAGCGGATCAGGGAGTAAGAGTTTTGGTCCTCATCTGGAAGGATAGAACGGCCCTGGAACTTTTAAGAAACCATGGACTAATGGAAACCCACTGCAACGAGACAATCGAATATTTCAAGGGCACCAACGTCTACTGCTTTCTGTGTCCCAGAGATGCACACCGTTCGTTGAGTGCAATCCAAACCGTGGAGGTCGCAGCGCAGTTTACCCATCACCAGAAGACTGTGAGCCTGGATGCCCGAATGGAAGGCTCTTAGAATCGCCAGGTTGTGAGCTTCGTTGGAGGAATCGATCTCTGCGATGGAAGGTATGATAATGAGATCCAACCGCTGTTTAGAACTCTCAATGTAGGCCTGCGGAGTGAATATCTTCATCCGGAGAGTCTTGAATGCGTGAGGATGGTACGCCAGATATCCGAGAAAATCTGGAGCTCTTTTGTTCAGGAGGAGATTGCAGAGGATCTGCCTGGTCATCTTATGCCATTCCCTATGCGGGTGTTGGAGGACGGGTCGTTGGATGAGGAGGAGGGTAATGTGTTCCCTGATACAAAGGCTTCTGTGAAAGGCCAGAAAAGTCTTGTCATTCCTCGCAGCCTCACAACAAAGTACTTTTTAAGTATTATAGGTGGCAGGCTATTTTCAGGATGGTTTGCCTCATGTGAGATGTTAAATAACAGCCTGTTTATTAGAATGGTGGGATCTTCCTGTGATATTGCAAAACGTATTTTGATGGTTTGAAGGATGGTTCGATGATGAAAAGCGACACTTAGCAGAATATTCTATCTTTTAATTAGAAACCTTAGTTTTAGAAAACCTAATTTTATAGGCAGTATTCTAAACGTTTTATCTTTTGGAGGGTTTTTCTCAACTACTTTTTATTTTTTTATAAGGGTTTTTTTCAATTTTTTTTGTTTGATTTTATCTAAAATTCAGTGATGAATAGTTGGATCTGCATATATGAGTGGCTAAGTGAATGATTGGATTGCATATTTGAGTGACTAAGTTTGTATAATCTGAGTACCTCTCAGGCTGAATCCATTTATGCATTCCTAAATGCAATTTAAACAACAAACTTTTAGCCATTCAACCAATAAACTCAAAAGTAGAACTTTTAACCAATATCATTTTATAGTAAGTAATTATTAAAGATATTGACGTAATAATTTTATAGCAAGCAAAATATTCTATCTTTAATGAGAAACCCTAATTTAGAAAACCTAATTTTATAGTAAGTAATTATTAAAAATATTGACCTAATTATTAAAGATGTGGGTAAATATTGGCATTTACAGAATATTCCAATTTTTAATTAAAAACCCTTTCCTTATTATAAATACATATTCTTCTATTTTCCTTTACATCAGTGCATGGGATGCATAGTATTTTGAATATTCTTTATATTTATGAATGCATAATACTAACTTCTCAAATGTCACTGAGATCACTTTTACAAATGCAGCTCAGATGAAACCAATCCACAGAGAGGCAGATAGGAGTCCACCTCCATTGAGAAGGACGTGGATCAGGAGAGGACGTTGATTAGGAAAGGACAGCCACATTGGTCTTGTGAGGGAGTCCTGTACACACAACCAACTAATGTGATTAATGTGTTTTTGTTTGGAATTACTGTATTGCATACACAGTCCCCTGCACATCATTTTCTGCATATAATTATTTTGTTTCTGTTTGGAATTACTGTGATTTTTGTCCTCCTCATACACCGTGCCCTGCATATATTATATAGTGCATTATAATCTTTTGATTGGACTGCATACACAGCGCTCTGCATTATAGTCTTTTGGCTGTAGAAGTTATATCATATATCTTATCTGTGAAAGTTTTGCCACCTTCTTCATCGCCCCCTTCATAATACACGTTTAGTTGATGTTCGCATATAGCCAAATTCGAGCTTGGAAGAAATGCTGCAGAAACCAGTGTCACAGAGATCTCTTTTATGTAACTTTTATTTTATTCTTTAATGTCATAATGTCATAAGTATTTATACCTATTATGCATACTTACACCTATTATGCCTCTGTCCTCTCATCATGGATGAAGCTTTATCCAAACTTTTTTTTCAACAAAAAATTTACTTATTATATTGATAGATAATTGTTTTCCAAGTCTGATAATACATCTCAAAGCATCTTACTGCTAGTCCAAAAGTACCAATCCAGTGACTTTAACGTACCAAAGTCCAAAATCACTAACATACTAACATACTAGACAATAGCTTAAAAAAAAAGTCATCACCCACTACAAAATAAGTCCCCCAACTGTGTTTGATATGACTCCACTCTCCACACCAAAAGCTCTAATGCGAAAACTCCAAAAAAACAATCTCTAATGTGAATACTCCAAAAAACAACGACGAGGAGTAAAAACTCGAAAGGACAATTAACTAAACAGCCTTTAGACCAAGGGAAAAAAAACCAGAGAAGAAGCTTCCAGTTTGGACTAAAGAGGTTTTAGACCAAGAGAAAAAAACCAGAGAAGAAGTCAGTTTTGACTTAAAAAAGCTTTAGATACAATGTTTGTCCCATTGATACTTTCACCTACTTATTGTAAGAAATTAATCCTTCTTGCTGTTGGAAAGAGCCATGATAGGAGGTCTGCCTCAACATTAGATTATGAGAAAATATGTATAAAACTGATTTCTTCGAAATTCTTAATGAGATCTCTGATTTTTTCCTGCATGAAACTGAGTCACAGAGTCATAGCTTTAGACTGCCGTATCCAAACTTGAATGCAATAAATCTTTACCGTGTAACTTTTGATCATGCCCTTTTTTTTTCCTTGCATTTGCATGCAGGGCCGTATCACCCTTTAGCCCCGCGTTTTACAGAGTTATTTAAATTTCCAGCGTTTCGAGCATTTATTGTGGTTATATATTAACTTAAAATTTCTAGAGTTTTACAGCGTTATTTTTTTTTTTGTTACATGTATAAATTTCCCACTTTTCCAACATTATTAGGATTTATTTTGGGCGTAACCTAAACGCCAAACGAATTGAACTTTTTCCGACTCCCGCATATTCTTGGTTCCGACGGTACATCCTCCTATCAACAGCAACATTAATACCGCTACTCCACATATCCGGACGCCGTGAGACAAACCGCAGTTTACAATGACGTCCTGCTGAAGTAATGCATGTCATAATGCCATAGTGAACCATTCTTGGTAGGAATTTGGATTCATCTTTATCGGTCAAACAATTTTTTTTTTACGTTTTGGATATCTCTATTTTCCGTTAAAAAAAAGTAATGTTTAATTTTATGCTCTTCAACAATAAAGTTTTGATAAAAAATAAACCCTTCAATAATGAAGTTTTGATTTAAAAATTACTTTTCAATAAATATTTAATTAAATACTTACACATTCCATTTGGAAATCCTAAATTATAATGGTCTCTCTAAACATAACTTTATAAACTCAACATTAAATTTATTTCTCCTTGAAATCCACACCTTTTATGGAACGTTGCACCTTATTGCATTTTGTAAGCAATTTCATTATCAAGAAACCCATTCTAAAACAATGAAAAATTTCTTGGAAAACAAAAACATTACAAACATGGAGCATTTGAGAATGTGTTCTTGTTACTATAACAAATACTAAAATATTGATGTATAACACTATATTTATGAGAATTTTTAAATGTAAATTAAAATTATAATATTTAGAAGTATATATTACATCAAAATTAATTCTATGCATGTGTTTTATTCTTGGAGGTCACAAATTCAAATCTAGAGGGGAGTAGAGTATGTATACCTCCATATAAAACCCTACATAAGGGGATCTCTTGTCTTACAAACAAGGAGGCCTGATACACTAATTCCAAACCCAGTTGTAAAAAAACTAAATGACATCTTATAAAATTTATTCCCGTCAAAAACACGTCCTATCTATAAGGTTACCCGTTCCTCGAGACAGTTGCAAAAAATATTTGGCTATATTTGATGGGCAAAATGGGCCATGACGGGCATTTTGCCCGTCAAATTCCAACCCTGAACCATTCATGCCATGCGCTAATGGATTCCAAAAAGAGGCGGGCTGAAATTTGAACTCAAAAAAGACGCGGGCTTGAAATTTGGAATTAATTTGAGTCGTTAGCTAAGTGAGAAATAAGAAATAAATTAATTAATAAATTAGTTAAGTGAGAAATAACACATTTTTAATTATTAAAATAAGATACAAATTTGAATGAGTTAAGTGATTCAGTTTTATTTGATATTTCTAAATATTGAAACCTTATTTTATTTTATGATTTAGAAAAAAAATATATTATTAAAAAATGTAAATATTATTATATTATATATATTTAATAATTTTTTATAGAATTATTTTAAATTTAAATTTTGAATATATAATAATTATTTATGATCTAGAAAAAAAAAATATTATTAAAAAATTAAATATTATTATATTATATATATTTAATAATTTTTTTATAGAATTATTTTAAATTTAAATTTTGAATATATAATAATTATTTTTTACAAAATTGATTTTATTTTATTTTTTTAATTTTAAATAATTTCAATCTCCATTTTATTAATTAGTTTAATGTATTTTTTAATTATTTAATTAGTAATATTTAGGTATTGTTTATTATTTTTAGTAATTTAAAAATAATTTATATATATAATAGGTGAACAAAGTAGAGGGTTAGTGACTTAAGTGTTAGACCAGTCAGATAATAGGCTAGCATAATAGCATCAATACTATTAAGTTACATTTTACAAAACATTAAAATGTTTATTATATAATAAACACTTTAATGTTTTGTAAAATGCATGTTAATAATATCCACTTTATTATGCTAACCTATTATGTTATTGGTCATTTCCCACTAACATCTAACCCTTAAACCATTAAACCCCTATCCCCTAAACACTCTAACCCCATAAATTTAAGTTAAATATGAACCACTAAAGTCAAACCACTACCATGAACCTCTTAATACCTAACCCATTTCCCCTTAAATTAACAATTCAAATGGTCAAATATAGTTATCCATTATTAATGCTACTAATCCATTAATAAGTAACCCCCTAATCAAAAATCCTTTAAACATTGTCCAACTAACCCCTTTTAGAATGTATATTACATTTATTTATTAATATTTGTAAAAAAACTAGTAGCAAACAATTGAAAGTAAAACTCATCTAGATAATCCTTATCCATTACAAATCTCTAGATCTTAAAAATAAATAATTGTAAAATACTAATCCAACTTAACATGATCATAGTAATCCTTTGATTCAGTGAATGGTAGTCATTGATTTGATGTTGAATGAAGTTTTTTTAATTTAATAATTTAATTATATTCATTATCATTGAGAATAACTAAGATTTATTATTTTACACATTATTAATTTTTTTTTTTTTTTTATTTCTCTATTAACATTTTTAAGAAGTAATTTAAAAGACAAGTCACATTATTCTTATCATTTTTTCAACAAATATTAATTGATAATTTCTTGTGATATTATTACTTGATGATAAATAGAAATTAATAGAAATATTATTTAATTTAAATTTGATTTTAGTTTTCCACTGTATATAAACAAATTTAAACTTTATTTTATTTATTTATTTTGACACTATCTTGAGTCTTTATTTCTTTTGCCATTTTGTTTTATTTTATCATAAAATACACCAAGAAAGAATTTGGATGATTTTAGGGGTTAAATTTCACTCATGGACTAATTTTTCATGGTTTTTCCCAAAAATATATTAGCCATTCTAAAAATGATTCCCCCAAATTCTATAGGATAAAATTATTTTACCTTAAAAATCATCAAATTTTTATACAAACTATATAAAATCTTTAGAAATTTCAATATTTTTACAAAAATATAGCCAAACATTTATAATTGGCATATGAAAGATTAGTAAGATTCGCCAAGCTTTCTACATTTTAAAATAAATTTTCATCCTTAAAATCATCCCTGGAAAGAATATGTAAATCAGTGTTATTAGGAGTTGGAGTTCAAGATATTAGTAAAAGTAAAAATAAAAACATATTGTCCTTATTCATCTATTAAGATTGGCCAAAAAAAAAAACTAATATTGATGTTTACTTACTAAATGAAAATTTGGCATATTTTCTAACTTCCTACATGAAGGTTTATCACGAAGGAAACTAGATATATACTTATTGGTGGACATATATATATTACAATTGAAAATAATAACATAAATGACTAGGAGAATTGAAAATAAAAACATAAATGACTAGGAGTAAAATTTCAAGTAAATATGACAACTAAAAAGATAATTCACATATGCCTTTGATGTCCAATAAATATTGTTAAATTTTTTTAAATGGATGTGATAAATGTCAAAGAGTGAGTAAACACTAGTATGATGACATGCTACTAAATCCAATTTAACTATAAATAATTTTTGAAATGTTACTTATTTGACCATTTCTAATGGCTGAAATAAAAATGTGAACAAGATATATTGTCATTGTTACAAATTATTAAACAAAGTAGGGAGAGACTAAATGAGTTTAAGATTACATATTAAAGAGAAAAATTAAGTTTATATATCATAACATTAGATCACAATATTTGGATGTTTTTCATTGTTTTTCAATTACAAGAAACTCACTTTATTAACAAAATAGTTTAGTTGTAATTGAGAAAATTTTGACTTA
>SNQJ01S0050914.1:5599-35673 GCA_010110895.2 Picea sitchensis
CTTAGTAATCCAACATTATTTTCTTTGTTGTTGTTTGCTTCATATTTAGCAGGCTTCTCTTCTCTGGAAGGCTTATCAGGGATGTCAAAATTCCCTTCTTTCTTCTTAGACCCGAGGTTGTATTTATCAGGACTACCATTAGTCTTCTCCCCTTTACTCAGCTCATTTATTTGGATGTCCATGAGGGAATCCTCGCAGACAGATTGAGTTAGATGGGGAAATGGGGAGGTGTCTCTGAGACAATGGATTTCAGGATCAAAATCTTCTTCTTCCCTTTCCTCATCAACAAAAAGGTTATTTTGGAGAGGGGTTTGAATTTTCTGATCATCTCTATCTCTGTTCCTCTGTTCCCTTTGCATAATATGAGGAGCATTGTTATTTGGCCTCCTGAAGTTTCCTCTGTTATCAACACTTTGAGGATTTCTCTATGTTTGCTTCCCCTCTACTTCCAATCTTTCCATTCTAGTTGAAATAAATTTTAGTAACTTGGTAACTTCATCCATTTGAGGGGGGAAAGCAGAGGAACCAGAGGTGGAGGCTTCATATCTTCCCCTTGGTATGTCTCTATCAGCCTTATTCTTGAGTCGGTTAGATGACAATACATTGGATCCTACTTCCAGGGTGTTGACGGGAAAAATTGATCGTCCATCAACTAGAAGAACGAGTATGGTATGGGGTTATCTAAGTAACCCAAGCCATTTAGTGTAACTCATTCTGACAGGTTTAATGGCTCCATTAGCCAATCTAAAAATCCTAAAAGAAAAAAAATAAAATAAAGAAATAACTATCTAATTACTAAACACTATATATATATATATGTACATATGTATAATGTAACTGTTGTAGATATATTTAAGAAAAAGATATATAAATCTTACTTATGTACATGATTTACAAACTGCAAGTTTTAATCGAAACTTACGAAAATCAATGTGAAAAATGATTGCTTCTAGGAAGCAGATAAAGAAAGCACATAAAAATATTTTTTGTTTTTCCTTTATAAATCTAAACTAATATGGAATTAAAAATACAATGGAACGTAAACATGTGGATAGTCAAAAGCTAAACCATACATTCTAGTTTCAGTGATAAGTAAATGACAGAAAAATACAACGGAGCTAACCTATTAGTGAGTTAGTGAGGTGTATCCAAGCATCTGCATGAGTGGAGAACATCCAACTACCCTATCCAAGAGAGAAATCTGCAAGGAACCTTGTGATTGTTCTAAATAAATTTAAAACCTATATTAGCAGCTTAGGTTTCAATGACAGAAGAGGAAACACAAACATAAACCTGTGATCTCATAATTGCACATGATTACAGTAAGATAAATATGAAAGTAATCTATGCATTTCATCGTCCGATTAAAACTCAAAGATAAATCCTATCAATTTAATTGAAGATATGATCACAACATTTATATTTTGAGAAGAAAATTATAGATGGTATTTATAATATAACATCTTTCACATCACAGATCATTTAATCTAAAGATATCAGACCTATACATGTAGCAGGATTAACAAAACATAAATGACAACATTATAAACAAAAGGCTAAAGCTAAGATGCATAAATGTTGTTTCATTAAGTTTTGGAATCACTCGTCCATCTCTTGCTCTCAACCAAGATGATTTCCATTACAAAATACAGAGTATTTAAAGAGTTCATGTAAGCTAAACATCCTATCTTCTAAGATAGGATCAGATCTCAAAAGAATGTAAAAGTTACAAAGATAGAGGGTCTAAAAACCACTCAATATAAAACTATATCTTCAAAATTATGAAAGTTTTGTTTTGATTTACAAAATAAGACAAAAGAGATGGCTAATTAACTAAGTCCAGCATGCTCCATCTTATGAGATCACCACAAGATACATCCTATCCTGAAAGAAAACGTAATAAGCAAATTAGATGTTTACTTAAATAACATTTTCCAACTTTTATATGAGAACTGACTTGGCTACAGAATCTCACGATTCTATAGCCAGTGTTATTATTAGCAACAGAAATCTAAATCAATCTAGATTAATTAGGAAAATAACAATAAAAACACAACTAAGATAAAAAAAAAACAATCTTACCATTCAACTGATAATAAAAATCGAATCACAATATCTCAGAGTTGAACACAGCCTTGACACTGTCAGCATTTTTAATTATGATATTGCTTGTCCTTTTCAAACGTTTTCCTTGTCTTTGTGCATTGATATTGAGATCATGGTTTTCATTTGTTAATGAGTCATTTTGAGTCGTAAGAGCCTTAATCTTTGCTTGAAGGACGGGGATGTATGTGTAATACTGACCTATCCAGTGTAAACAAACTTCACAATGTACAGCAAGGGAAATCGGCTAAGGAAGCACGTGACTGTCTGTTAAAACACTACCATTATCCACTGTCGGCCTTTGACCGAGTTTAATTCATGTAAATTCCTTGTTTTGTTTCAGGCATGGTGGGAGGTTATTCACATAATCGAATGTTTGACTAAGATCTTGTTTAGAATAATCTAGATCTTCCTCTGGTAGGAATTTTTCAATCTCAGAGTTAGAGCTCTCATGGACCTCAATCGATTCGATCGATCTCACATGAGATTTTGATCTATTGGGTAGGCTCCTCGAAATCAGTCGCCCAGCCCTTTTGTTATGAAACCCTAGCATGGCTTGATTTTTCTTTGACTGTTTGGAAGGGTTTTCGCTGGTGGATTTCATGTTAAGATTAGGTAAGACAACTTGTTCATGCTCAGGAATTTTAATAATCTTGGAGTTGACATCATGTTTCTCACACAAAGACTGATCGGGCATTGCCCTTTCATAAGGGTTTTCACACAAAAAAATTGGCCTGTCACTGGAGGGAGTAAGAGGCCTCTTTATCATCAACTTATCCATTACAAGAGTCTCTAGAGGGTTTACTATAATGAAAACATTACGGGCTACGAAACTATCCCAATATTCACCGAGCATTTTCAAATGATGAACTACCAATAATTTAATCAACCCATGGTGAAAGAGGCTTGAATCCAAGCTCTATTTCTTATACATGTTTGCCATTTTATAAAAACTTCTTAATAAGTAAAACAACATGTTTAATTGGAAACCGATAAAATGCATGAGCAGTCTTATGTGGTAAAGGAAGACGAGGCCATAATGGCCTTCACAAGTAACAAATTGCCTTAAAACTGCCAATAAACCATGCCATCTAATATTCAACAGAGAGATCGCTATACCTTTGTCATAGCAATGAATATTTCTGGAGGTGACGAACAGACTCCATGGTACCTCATCCAACTTTGAGTTTTTAAACCATTTTTGACCAGTGAGGGGGAGGCCCGTTGCTTCACTCAATTTTTTTTTGGTGATCTCCAAATGGATATCACCCACCTTGGCTCTGCATCCATCAAATGTGAGGAAAAAATCTTTGGCCACTTGTGAGTTATAACCTTGGAATTTCCTAATAAACACATCCCAGCCTAGACTCTTCAGATCCTCACTCGCATTATCATACAACAACAAAGTTTGGGATCCATTTGGCTCAATTCGGATAACAGGGGCCATAAGGGTTTGAACAGACAGTCACGAAGGTGACCAGAACTTGTTGTGGGCTTAAGAAGTAGCAACAATAGGGGAATGTCTGAGCCAAAAATAGATTAAAACTAGCAGTCACCCCAACGTGACCATAATGTGAGCATAAGGGGTTTCAAGCCATGAAAATCGGGCGTTTCAGGTAATGGATGCTATGAGTACAGAGCGTGACTCAAGACCCTAGCTCATAATGAGGGATCTATCGATTCAAATTGAAAACTAAAACGAAGTATAGGGTACATCCCAGGTGTGTTTAATTTTCATCAAATGTAATGGGTGAATTCGATTTGCAAAGTTTAGGAGAAGATGTGTTTTACAAGACAAAAGCATATCGAAAATTTAAAACCAAAGTCAATTTACCAATAATTTTAAATGAACAAGACTATAGTCCATTTGCCAATCTATTCTTGGTATACAAAGCATCCAAGATATAACTTTCAATCCAAGAACAACTTAAAATAAGTGTTTCATTGATATATGATAAGCTCAAAGAAAAACATCATTCATTAAAAGAGGTTTAAACACATTGACCCTTTTAGGACCTAGCCTTAGATTAAATTGCAATACGATTTAACGTTGTAATGCTTCATTCATGCTTTCAGTCATGAATGAAGCACAAAAACGCAAGATAAAAATAACTAGGAACAATCAAAACACCCCTTTTACAACCGAATAGCCATCTTCAAATAGAAATATTTATAGGATCAGGTGTAGGTAGCTAAAGGAATTGTCATTTGTCACTTGAAAAAGGAAAAAATCATGTAGGGCTACCAACAATGGCAACTCACTGGGAGAAGCAATTATCTCTGCATCACCAACGAGTTCATGTTAGGACTGTTTATAATGGTTACACATTAGAGAACTGTTGAAGGACACCAAGCATCTTAATCAAATTCCAACAACCATTACATAGTCCAACTTCAGATATCTTCCTGTTCAAATGAAAGTGGGAGACAAATTTTAATTACGAGAGAAACGATATTTTAAGACAATTGCTCTGATATTGTTGACAGGGCCACTGCTACCAGCAGATGTCTAGAGCCTAGACAGGGATGTCAATTAACCCACTATAACACCTCTACCATGTCCAAGAAGTTTCAATTCAACATGAAGGGCGCTTATAATTAATATCAAAATTTACACCTGATAATTTTCTTGAACCCGACATTACTTCGCTGCCAGCGGGCCTGTTCAGTACCCCGGTGAAGTTGTCTTGCAATCATGCATGCATTTACCCACTGCCAGTAGACATGTTCAGTATCTCGTCGGTTTTACAAACACTTCCCACAACTCTCTAGAAATTATTTACAATCTGACATAAATTTAATGATATTCAGAAGAGCGAGGTGACGCTGAAAATTTCAGTCTTAAGAACACTGGACATTTTCCAGGCTTTAATTCTTTTGTTTGACAACCTTCATTATGATCTGAAAATAGTTTTCTTATGAAACCAATTCTTCGAGGAAAGGAAGGCATACTTGAGTTTCTTTCTTTAAAAGAAGCGATAGCGTAAAGATTTTTGATGATGTTCGTGTCTGCTCATAATTATAAAGTGAAACCATGAAACCTATTTTGAACAGAAAACGTTTTTAGCTAGTCTGCATTTCAGGAAATTATAGCAATGATGCTCTGACAATCCTTGATTGTAGCTTCATAATGATGCATTATGGTTTCCCTTCATGAACTAAAAGGTGACACAGGCATAAGCTTATCCAGAGATAAAGAAACAAACAAAACGAAAAGAACCAAAAACAAGAAAGCAAAATAAAAACAAATAAAATATGTACAAAGGTGGGTCTGAAATTTATCAAGAAAAATACCTCTTTAGAGCTTGGCCATTCACTAGGAAGGTGTCCAGCTGTCCCTCCAAACTCTATAGGTGGAAGGAGCTAGGACCTAGTTTTTCAGCGATTACAAAAGGCCCCAACCATAGGTTTTGGAACTTGGTGTGTTCCCCTTTCCCTTTGTGAGGTTTATCCCACTTGAGAACCAAATCTCCTACCTTGAAGTTTCTATCCGAAGAAGAGTTTGAATCAAACCAACCTTTCAAAATCTGTTGATGTTGATCTAGTCTCTCTTTCACCTGTGCTCTTACTTCCTCTAGTTTCAACAAAGCATTAATTCGACTTTCAAGAGGAGGACAATCCTCTTCCTGAAATTTCTGCGATAATTGCAGACAGGGAAGCAGAACATGAGGAGGGAGAATTGCTTCTCTTCCGTAGACAAGAAAGAAACGAGAATTACCAAGAAAGGTTTGCGGACTCACCCTATCGGCCCATAGTGAATTAAAAAGCATGTTGTGCCAGTTCTTGTGGTTTTCATAAATTGTCCTCTTGATGTTCTTGATCAAATTTTTATTCATTGATTCTGCTAGGCCATTTCCCTGGGGGTAATAGCTGGAAGAATACTTAAGTTTGATCCCCTTATCCAAAGAAAAATTTCTCATATCAAGGGATGAAAAGTAAGAAGCATTATCGAAAACCAAACATTCTGGAATGTCGAATCTAGTAATGATATTTGTGTCAAGGAAAGATATCACCTGATTAGTGTTTACCATTTTCAGTGGTGCAGCCTCGGACCACCTAGTAAAATAATTTGTTTTCCTTGTCTTTGTGCATTGATCTTGAGCTCACAATTTTCATTTATTAATGAGTCATTTTGAGCTGTAAGAGCCTTGATCATTGCTTGAAGGATGGGGATGTCTGTGTAATACTGACCTATCCAGTGTAAACAAACTTCACAATGTACAGCATGGCTGAGGAAGCGTGTGACTGTGTGTTAAAACACTACCACTATCCACTGTCGGTCTTTGATTGAGTTTAATTCATGCAAATTCCTTGTTGTCTTTCAGGCATGGTGGGAGGTTATTCACATAATCGAATGTTTGACTGAGATCTTGTTTAGAATAATCCAGATCTTCCTCTGCCATAATTTTTCAATCTGAGAGTCAGAGCTCTCATGGACCTCAATTGATTCGATCGATCTCACATGAGATTTTGAGTTATTGCATAGCCTCCTCAAAATCAGTCTCCCATCCCTTTTGTTACGAACCCTAGCATGGCTTGATTTTTCTTTGAATGTTTGGAAGGGTTTCCATTGGTGAATTTCATGTTAAGATTAGGGTAAACAACTTGTTCACACTCAATAATTTTACTAAGCTTGTAACTGACATCCAGTTTCTCACACAAAGACTGATCGGGCATTGCCCTTTCACAAGGGTTTTCACTCAAGAAAACTAACCTATCACTGGAGGGAATAAGAGGCTTCTCTATCATCAGCTTATCCATTACAGGATTCTCTTGAGGGTTTACTATAATGAAAACATTACAGGCTATGAATCTGTCCCAATCTTCACCGAGCATTTTCAAATGATGAACTACCAATAATTTAATCAACCCATGGTAAAAGAGGCTTGAATCCAAGCTTTGTTTCTTATACCTCTTTTCCATTTTATACAAACTTCTTAATAAGTAAAACGACATGTTTAATTGGAAACCGATAAAATGCATGAGCAATCTTATGTGGTAAAGGAAGACGAGGCCATAACGGCCTTCACAAGTAACAAATTGGCTTAAAACTGCCAATAAACCCTACCATATAATATTCAACAGAGAGATTGGCATACCTTTTTCACAACAATGAATATTTCTAGAGGTGACGAACATACTCCATGGTACCTCATCCAACTTTGATTTTTTAAACCATTTTTTACCAGTGAGGGGGAGGTTCATTTCTTCACTCATAAATTTTTCGGTGATATCCAACTGGATATCACCCACCTTGGCCTTGCATCCATCAAATGTGAGGGAGAAATATTTGGCCACTTGTGATTTATAACCCTAGAATTTCCTAATAAACACATGACAACCTAGACTCTTCAGATCCTCACTCGCATCATCATACAACAACAAAGTTTGGGAGCCATTTGGCTCAATTTGGACGACAAGGGCCATAAGGGTTTGAACAGACAGTCATGAAGGTCACCAGAACTTGTTGTGGGCTTAAGAGGTAGCAGCAACAAGGGAATGTCTAAGACAAAAACAAAGGATTAAAACTAGCAGTCACCTAGCGCAACCATAATCTGAGCATAAGGGGTTTCAAGCCATAAAATTCGGCCATTTCAGGTAATGAATGCTTTGAGTACAGAGCGTGACACAAGACCCTAGCTCATAATGAGGGATCTGTCAATTAAAATTGAAAAATAAAATGAAGTACAGGGTACATCCTAGGTGTGTTTAATTTTCATCAAATGTAATGGGTGAAGTCGATTTGCAAAGGTTAGGAGAAGATGTGTTTTACAAGCCAAAAGCATATCGAAAATTTAAAACCAAAGTCGATTTACCAAGAATTTTAAATGAAACAAGCCTATAGTCCATTTTCCAATCGATTCTTGTTATACAAAGCATCAAATATATAACTTTCAATCCAAGAACAACTTAAAATAAGTGGTTCATTGATATATGATAAGCTCAAAGAAAAACAACATTCATTAAAAGAGGTTTAAACACATTGACCCTTTTAAGACCAAGACTTAGATTAAATTGCAATATGATTTAAAGTTTTAATGCTTCATTCATGCTTTCAGTCATGAATGAAGCACGAAAACGCAAAATAAAAATAACCAAGAACAATCAAAACACCCCTTTTACAACCGAATAGTCATCTTCAAATAGCAATATTTACAGGCTCAGGTGTAGGCAGCTACAGGAATTGTCATTTCTCACTTGAAAAAGAAAAAAATCATGTAGGGCTTCCAACACAGGGTTGTGTCTTGCATATGAGCCAAGGAAGTAGATATTCTCTCTCTTAACAGGAGGCAAAATCAGGGTCAAAAGAACTAGCATAAGTGATTTTGGCAGAGGCTTTTGTGAGCTTTATCTCAGCAGGGATCTTATTGTACATTTTGTTGAATCTTTTAGATAAATTAGAGACAGATTCTCCCTCTTTTCTCTTTAGTGACCTGAACTCTGTGATATAATACACAAAATGTTTTTAACCCCCAGTGCCTCAAGAAAAAATCATCTAGAGCTTCAATCCTAGCAATAGATCCAGGGGGAAATCCCCTAAACCATTTTCTAACATCACCATCAAGGCTCTGGACAAATAATCTCATCCAGACATCTTTGTTTTCAATATTCAAGTTGTCTGCATAGCTGTAGAAGGCAGGAAGGTGCTCTTCAGCAGTTATGTCTTCCTCTCCAGTGAATTTGGGCATATACTTTAGGTAATCTCCAGTGGGGAGAGCATTCATGGGATGAGGTAAGACTAGAGGGGCATATCTAGCAGCCACTATGGCATCCATTCTGTTTCTAGGGGGATTAGCACCTGCCATTGGGATATGAGGTGGAGGAGAATTAGGAGGAGAAGGTGTTCGAACAGGGGAGACTGGAACTGATTTTCCGGGAAGAAAGGGAAATAGTAGGGGATTCGTAGGAAATATTACAGGGCTGGAGGGAGTAGAGTTATCTCTCTCTATTAAAGAAACAAATTTTGGAGTGAAAAAGATTGGAGTGGGAAACTCTTCTGAGATTCTAGATATAGACCAAGCTACAACATCAGGGGATATAGGAGTGACAAATATTTCTCCCTCCAATCCAAGACCAGGAGGGTAGAAATCAACAGGAACACTCTCGAACTTTAAACTTCGGGAAACTCCAACAGATGGTATAATAGGAAAATGAGAATCAGATATTGGAGTTTCTACAGGAGGACAATAAAAATCATCAGAAATACCTGGTTCAGTAGTAGAAGTACCTTCTCAGAGGGCCTTTCCCTTTCTAACAATTTTCTCTAGGTCAGCTTCAGGTGTTGCTAAAGGAAATTGTGGAGTAGACCTCGTGTGTCTACCTCTAGAAGCCACAACTGAAACAGTGGAGTCGCCAGTGGATTCCCCAGTGGAGTCACCAAGTACACAGTTGCAATATTTGATGTACTAAGTTCTGATGCACCTTCAGAACCAGTAAGCTTTGTTGTTCAATCCCAGGGAAAATCTTCAATTCGTCCCTAGAAACGACACCAGAAATGTTAGCACCAGAATTCACCTCTGGATTGCGGCAGAGGTAATCCCAGTACCCATCAATTTGTATGTGACAATAAATAAATTTTAAGGTGGTCTAATGGACTCAGACTCAGGATTATATTGCTTTAACTCAGAAAACTGGACTGGCATGCACAGGCAAATGAGGTCTTGATCTAACTTTAGTCAGTAAGTTGTAATAAGGGTGATTAGGGGGAAGAACTTAAGGAGAGTGAAGAGGTCTTCTATGGACATCCGGTCTTCCAGTAGGCTAAGGAGGAAAAACTCAGAAGACAAGATCCTCTTGGTTCATAGTTTTTAGGAAATGAATGAAATTATCACTGAACTGAGATCAAACATACATCCCAATTCAATAAAAATAACCTAACTAGATCATCCATGCCCGAGTTATTCAGCGTTGGGGGAAACACAAGACATAGACTAATTAAAACTGGTGGTGATGTCCCTGTGATCAAACCTAGATTACAAAAACATAACTACCCTCAACTAGATCTTCCATGCCCGAGTGTTCTAACATAGTTGTTTACAAAGATATGAAAAGAATATGACTTACATTAAACAAGAATTCACAAATACAGATACATAACCATAAACCCAGAGGCTTTACTAAAACTTTACAATCGGGAGCTTAGCTCAACCATCAACCCTAACAAAATATCAAAATTGAGCATTTATACTCAAATCCACTTTCTCCCTTCAAAAACAAACTCTGGTCATTACATTCAAGGCTTGGTGTCTACATCTTCCTCTGTCATATTACACTTGCATTATTTTGTCAAACGCAAGATCAAATCAGTATGGGCTTCACAAGAAAATCCATGACAAGGGAAATTTCCACTGACAGTCTTCCCTCCAGGACCATTTCTTCAATGCTTTCCATTTATGTGGTGAAACAAGGTTTCAACCACCTTCCCCATTTCATTAACTACTTTCTTCGAGATCGGGTAAAGACATGACACCCATGAATGTTCCATGCGAGCTCATGACTCCTTCAAGTCAATTCTGGCATCTCGAGTCCACGCAGATCTTTCTCTGTGACCAACTTGGTCACTTTGATCCCTTGCAAAACCCCTTTCCATCTGACCCTGGGCTGCAACCATGTGCCTAATTCCCAGGCGCTTCAGGATTTCGCGTTTCGCGAGTTTGCATTGTGATCCATGCTAAAATCACTGAGTCATGAAATCATGATTGTTTGGATCGAGCGACATGTATCCCTTTGCATCAGATGACCCAGATCATTTTGAGACTTCACATGTCGTGAGTCTTCAAGACTCTACCCTCCTACTTTACCGAATCGTGAAATCGTAAAAAGATGATCCAATGGTCTAGATCTCTCCTTCGATCAACGACTGCGATCTTTTCACGATTTTGCATTTCACGAGTTCTGATGACTTTTCTCCTTGACCGCTCCATCTCGTAAAACCATGAAATTCTAATCTTGCGCCATGCATCCTTCCCAGTACCAACCGCTAGGATTTACCTTGCGATTTCAGACCTTTGTTTGACGCTAAACTTGGTGCAACTGTATGATCCCGATCACCAGATGGTCGTCGATCCAATATGCCTGATGTCTCTCCACCGCTAAAAGTTGATCTTGCTCGCTCACTTGAATTGAGTTGATATTATACTGCTTCAAGTGTTGCATCTGGTTCTCATGAATGTGTCCTGTGTAGTTTACTTGAATGACTGGATGAGGGATCGGGAAAACAAAATATTAGAGACAGAGATGAAGAGAGGAATGATCATCCTAAGAGAGAACAAGAAGGATGAGGGTTGATACTTCTCAGACAGGATGAAAAGGAAAAATAGGTTGATCAAATGGATGAAGGCCAATGGAATAAAAGCTACAAGTCAAGTCAAGAGGGAAAAAATTATGATCGGGTCTGCAAAAGGAGGAGAGATGGGAAAAAATTTGAAGGCTTAGGTAGAAACCACAAACTCCTAATGTTCTAACAGGTTTATGTGATAACATTTGGCTCCACAGGGGATGGCATGCTCCCTGCGAGCTGCCAAGAGCGCGTAGCTCCAGTGCCTTCTGCTTTGGGTTATGGAGTCTCCTGTAGTCTCCTATTAAAAACAAAATAAACATAAAACAAGAGTGGTATTTACAATGGTGGAACGTTGACTATGGCTTTAAACAAAAAACTTTTTTAGGAAGTGCCCATTTACTGGGCCACCAAAAAATTCATCATCCTCCAAATTCTGCAACCTATAAGTATTATTCGGAAATGCCTCAGAAATATTAAAGGGACCGATCCAAAGGGGATTCAAATTTTCCATTCTTTCCCTTCTCCTATTTGGGCACATCCCATTTGAGCACTAGATCTCCCAGCTGGAAATCCTCTTTACTGCTCTTCCTGTCAAAGATCTGCTTAATCCTTTTTTGTCGGTCACATGCCTTGTCCATCACTTTCTCTCTAGTCTGGTGCACTTCTACAAGTTGATGTATCCTTCTGATCATGTCATCAGGCTCTCCTTGGCAGTCCTAAAAGAATTTCACCACAGGCAGGGCAAGCTGAGGAAAGACTGCTTCAATTCCATAAAAAAGCTGGAAAGGAGAGAGACCTAGTGACCTCTTTGTTGTCACTCTATCAACCCATAGAGCGAATTTGAGCTTTGAATCTCATGCTTTCTTGTTGTCCTGTAACAGTCTTTTGATAATCTTTATCAGGATTTTGTTAGAGGACTCTGCCAGTCCATTTCCTTGGGGGGTAGAGTGGATCAATGCGATTCTGAATTGATCACAAAACTTGACCAATGGTTCATCCTTGAAGCATGTCGCATTATCAGTGATTATTTTGTTTGGGCAACCAAACCTTGCTATGATGTCTTCAAGAAAACCAATGATTACTTTGTGAGAAGCACTCCTTGTGGGGATAGATTCTATCGATTTGGTGAAGTAATCGGTTGTATTAAATATCCACCTATGTTGATCGCTTGAAGCAGGATGAATTTCCCCAATGAAGTCAATATCACACTGCTAGAAAGGTCCCGAAGCCACCACAGGCTTCAATGGCATAGACTTGAGTTGCTTCTTCCCAGAAAAATTCTGACATTTGATACAAGCTTTGATATTTGCACAGACATCATTGAACAGAGTAAGCCAGTAGTACCCATACCTAATAATTTTATAGGTGGTGGTTTTCCAGAAGTGATATCCCCCACATAGGATGTCATGAAAATCAATCATTATTTTTTGGGCCTCTTGTGGATCTAAACATCTCAGAAGCAATCCTAGGGGATCTTTCCAATACAAGACATGGTCAATGAGGCAATATCTAATTTCTTTAAGATTTAAATATCTTGCCTTACTTTTTCCCATACCATCAAGGGGCCTTAACTCTTGCAGAAAATATATAATGTCTTTATACCAGGTGCATTCTGCTAATGGAGGGTTGTCCTGAGGACTTATGTCAAGCAACTCAACTTGCTTCTCTTCTGGGCATGTGTTGATGAATTTAACCCCCAAATCTTTACAGTTAGATTCAACCAATAGTTTGGCTAAACCTTGGCCTTTAACTAGTTTCGTGGGATTTATTTCTAGATCAAATTAAAGGATTTTGGCGATCCACTTGCTCCTTCTCTCATCTATGTCAGGCTGAATGAGAATGTCCTTCACAGAGGTCGAAGGAACATATGCAATGATATTTGAGTGCAACACATAGACTCTGAAATCTTTGAGAGCCTTTACCAAAGTGTAGGCCTACTTTTCCATGATGTCATATTTTACCTCAGCATCCCTCAATGCTCAGCTGAAAAAGGAAATAGGCTGCTCCAGCGCCTCAGCGTTTTTTTGCAACAAAATGGACGCTACTGTATCAAATGAAGAAAATGAAAAAATGAGGAAATCCTTTGAGTAATCAAGAATGATAAGCACAGGTGCTTCAGTCAAGGATTTTTTTATCTGATCAAAGGAATTTCGAGACTCAACAGTCTACTTAACTTCATTTCCCTTCCTCAACATGGTTTTTATAAGCTTTACCAATTCAGCAAAATTTGAAACAAACCTCCTTAAAAAATTAATATTTATCAGGAAAGACTGGACTTCTTTCCTGGAACTAGGGAGTGACAAGGTTTGGATTGCTTCCACCCTGCTAGGATCAATTATTACTCCCTCAGTAGATACTATATTCCCCAGTAATTTACCCTCCTTCATGGCAAATAATGATTTCTTGGGATTTGAGGAGAGACCAAATTTCCTACATTTCAAAAAAACCCTTTTCAAATGCTCTAAATTCTCTACATCAGACATGGAGAAAACTGTGATATCATCCAGATACATGACCACAAATTTGTCTTTTTCTCTGATGAAAGCTATATCCATAGTTTGTTGAAAGGTTTCCCCTGCGTTCATCAACCCAAAGGTCATATTGGCATACATCAATGTACCCCAAGGAGTGGTGAAGGTTGTCTTTTCTCTATATTCAGGAAATATAGAGATCTGATTGTAGCCAGAAAATCCATCAATCATGGACATCCTAGATGCACCAGTCACCCTCTGTAATATGTGTTCCATCTTTGGCAAAGGGTAGTTTTCCTTCTTTGAGATCCTGTTCAAGTTTCTGAAATCGACACAAAATCTTATTTATCCACTCTTCTTCCTCACTGGGACCAGGTTTGCCACCCACTCAGAATACCTCAACGACACAATAATCTGAGCATACAAAATCTTATTCACCTCTCTCTCCATGATAGGAAAACAACATAGGATTTATCTGTCTCAACTTCTATCTAAATGGTTTGGATTCCTCCTTCAATGGGATCTTGTGCTCAATAATGCTTGTGTCGTATGTTCTAAGATCCTCATAAGTCCAGGCAAACACATCAGCAAATTTATTTAATAGCTCAACATATTTGGCCCTCTGCTCCCTTGATAGGCTAATTGAAAGCTTGACAAACTTAGGACTTTCCTCTGTACCAATGTTGCATTTGGATATGCCAACATCATTGATCAGCATTCCAGATTTTACTGTGACATCATTAGTGTCAAAAATCCTTTCCAAAGGAACTAGTCCCTTTGGAATGTGATTACTTGGTAACTACACAATATCACGATCAACAATTTTATTCAAAAATTCATTAGCATCGGGGCTATTTGCATAATCCTGGTCCTAATCATTATCAATGTGTAATGCAGATAACTCATCCACAGTTTCAAGGAATCTCTTGATTTCAATATCATCCTCAAACACCTTCCAATGCTTGACATTGTCAGGTATAGACGGCCTGTATTTTAATTCTATATCATACATGAGCTTGGCGACAGAGGGAATTTGAAATTACTTGTTGAAACAGCCAAAGAATTGGCCATGACAATTTCTTCTCTGGGAATAAATGAGATGTTGAAGTCTAGGAAGAATATGTCGACCAAATCCCACACTTCATTTCTATATGATCTCATCCTAGGGTGCTTAGCTTGATAAAGATTTCTAATATGATTAACAATCAATTATGCGTCCCCAAACACAAATATTTCCTTGATCCCCATGTCTTTTGCAGCCCTCAAACCCAAAACAAGAGCTTCATATTCTTCCACATTATTGGTAGATTCAAACTCTATCTTGTAGGATAGAGATATAGTTTCTTGAGAAGGGGAAACAAAGACTATTCCAGCTCCAGCACCTTCCCTAGAGGAAGCTCCATCTAAGAACATTTTCCAAACAAAGATAATCGGAGGAGCATCTTCACAGAGAGTAATGGAATTTCTAATCTCGAGATGATTTTCAAGGGCACCCGTGAGCTGCAATAAGATGGATCCCAATTCAGTATCAAGGGAAAAGATAGGATGATTAGTGGGGTCTGCTTCATCACTAATAATGTAGGCCAACCGAGCTTCTCTGTACAGTATTCTATGCTCCCCCCCAAACACAGGAATGGTAGCATATGTGAGGTCCATCTGCAGTGTTCCCCCAAGTCTTTTTATCCAAGATCTTGACAACAACATACCGAACTTGGGAGGGACATCAGACACCACAATGTCCATGACCACACTTTTCATGGGTAGCTGAAACAGGGCTACGACTAGATATTTCATGACCCCAAGACATTTCACTTTCATAGAGTCAAAGGAATACAATTCATGGTAATCCTTTGTGACTTCTAGTCCTAGTTCATCCATGACAGTTTTGGGCATGAGATTATGAGACACCCCTGAATCCGTCAAACAATTATGCATTACCTTATCATGTATATTTAGGGATGTATAGAAGGGAGGGGATGAATCATGCTTGTCCTCTATCATGGGGCCTAAGATAATTGATGGTTTTTCATCCTGCAAATTGATTGAGTCTATGGGATGATTTGGGGGTTCAAGCAACAATAGTTTAGAGAGGATTCTTCTGAAGTCTTCATGCTTGACTAGCTCTAAAAGGGGTACAGGGATTCTGATTTTCTTAATTTCATGCTCAAAGTTGAAAGAGGAGGGGGGGCTTCATAATTTCTCTCACTTATGGGGTAGGATCTTTGGCTACTGGTGAGGGGTTCTAAGCTTTCTTTTCTTTGTTGTTGGTTGTTTCATATTTAGCAGGCTTCTCTGCTCTAGAAGGCTTATCAGGGATGTCAGACTTCCCTTCTTTCTTCTTAGACTCGAGGTTGTATTTATTGGGACTACTATAACTCTTCTCCCCTTTACTCAGAACATTTATTTGGTTGTCCATGAGGGACTCCTTGTAGGAATATTGAGTTAGATGGGGAAATTGGGAGGTGTCTCCGAGACAATGGATTTCAGGATCAAGCTCTTCTTCTTCCCTTTCCTCATCAGCAACAAGGTTATTTTGGAGAGGGGTTTGAATTTTTTGATCATCTATATTTCTGTTCCTCTATTCCATTTGCATAATCTAAGGAGAATTGTTATTCAGCCTCCTGAAGTTGCCTCTATTATCAAAATTTTGAGGATTTATGTATGTTTTCTTCCCCTCTACTTTCAATCTTTCCATTCTGGTTGAAAGCTATTTTAGTAACTTGGTAAATTCATCCATTTGAGGGGGGGGAGTAGAGGAACCAGAGGTGGAGGCTTCATATCTTCCCCTTGGTATGTCTCTATCATCCTTATTCCTTAGTCGGTTAGCTACCAATACATTGGATTCTACTTCCAGGGTTATATCTTGCATATAAGCCAAGGAAGTATCTCTTTTCTCTCTTAACAGAAGGCAAAACGCAGGGTCAAAAGCACTAGTAGGGATCTTATTGTACATTTTGTTGAATCTTTTAGAGAAATCAGAGATAGATTCTCCCTCTTTTCTCTTTAGTGACCCGAACTCTGTGATATAATACACAAAATATTTTTTATCCCCCCATTGCCTCAAGAAAACATCATCTAGAGCTTCAATCCCAGCAATAGATCCAGGGGTCAATCCCCTAAACCATTTTCTAACCTCACTATCAAGGATTTGGACAAAGACTCTCATCCAGACATCTTCGTTTTCAATATTTAGGTTTTCTGCATAACTGTAGAAGGCAACAAGGTGCTCTTCAACAGTTATGTCTTCCTCTCCATTGAATTTGGGCATATACTTTAGGTAATCTTCAGTGGGGAGAGCATTCATGGGCTGAGGTAAGACTAGAGGGGAATATCTAGCAGCCACTATGGAATCCATTATGTTTCTAGGGGGATTAGCACCTACCATTGGGATATGAGGTGGAGGAGAATTAGAAGGAGAAGTTGTTCGAACAGGGGAGACTGGAACTGAGTTTCCAGGAAGAAAGGGAAACAACAGGGGGTTCGTGGGAAATATTAAAGGGTTGGAGGGAGAAGAGTTATCTCTCTCTGTTAAAGCAACAAATTTAATGGGGGGAGGAGTGAAAAATATTGGAGTGGGAAACTCTTCTGAGATTCTGGATCTAGACCAAGCTACAACATCAGGGGAGATAGGAATGACAAATATTTCTCCCTCCAATCTAGACTAGGAGGGGAGAAATCAACAGGAACACTCTCAAACTTTAAAACTTGGGAAACTCCAATAGATGGTATAATAGGAAAATGAGAAGCAGATATTATAGTTTCTACAGAAGGACAATAAAAATCATCAGAAATACCTGGTTTAGTAGTAGAAGTACCTCCTCGGAGGGCCTTTCCTTTTCTGAAAATTTTCTCTAGGTCAGCTTCAGGTATTGCTAAAGGGAGCTGTGGAGTAGACCTCGTGTGTCTGCCTCTAGAAGCCACATATGAAATAGTGGAGTCACTAGTGGGTTCTCCAGTGGAATCACCAGGTGCACAGTCGCAATCTTTGATGTACTAAGTTCTGATTCACCTTCAAAACCAGTAAGCTTTGTCATTCAATCCCAGGGAAAATATTCAATTAGTCCCCTACAACGGCGCTAGAAATGTTAGCACCAGAAGTCACCTCTTGATTGTGGCAGAGGCAAGCCTAGTACCCATTAGTTTGTATGTCATAATGAATAAATTTAAAGGTGGTCTAATGGACACAAACTCATGATTATATCGCTTTAACTCAGAAAATTGGACTAGCATGCACAGAAAAATGAGGTCTCGATCTAACTTCAGTCAATAAGTTGTAATAATGGTGAGTAGGGGGAAGAAATTAAGGAGAGTGAAGAGGTTTGTTATGGACATCTGATCTTCCAGCAGCCTAAAGAAGAAAAACTCAGAAGACAATATCCTCTTGGTTCAAATTTTGGGGGAACTGAATGAAATTATCACTGAACTAAGATCAAACATACATCCCAATTCAATAACAATAACCCAACTGGATCATCCATGCCCGAGTCATTCATTGTTGGGGGAAACACAAGACAGAGACTGATTCAAACCGGTGGCGATGTCCCTGTGATCAAACCTACATCACAAAAACATAACTACCCTTGACTGGATCCTCCATGCCCGAGTGTTCTAACACAGGTTTTTACAGAGATATGAAAAGAAGCTGACTTACATTAAATAAGAAGTCTCAAATACAGATACATAACCAGAAAATCAGAGGCTTTACTAAAACTTTACAATCAAGAGATTAGCTCAACCATCAACCCTAACAAAACATCAAAACTGAGTATTTATACTCAAATCCACTTGCTCCCTTTAGAAACGCTCTCTGGTCATTACATTCAAGGCTTGGCGTCTACATATTCCTATGTCAGATTTCACTTGCATTCTTTTGTCAAACACAAGATTAGATCAATATGGGATTCACAATAAAATCCATGGCATTGGAACTTTCAACTGACAGTCTACCCTCCATGGCTAGTTCTTCAATGCTTTCCATTTATGTGGTGAAACGAGGTTTCAACCACCTTCCCCATTTCATTAATTTCTTTCTTCGAGATCGAACAAAGACCTGACACCCATGAATGTTTCATGCGAGCTCACGACTCCTTCGAGTCAATTCTGGTGTCTCGAGGCTGCGCATATATTTATCTGTGACCAAATCGGGTGCTTTGATCACTTGCGCAACTCCTTTCCATATGACCCTAGGCTGCGACTGTGTGCCTAATTCCCAGGCACTTCAGGATTTCACGTTTCACGAGTTTGCATTGTGATCCATGTTGAAATCTCTGAGTCATGAAATCGCAATTGTTTGGATCAGGCGACATGTATCCCTTTGCATCAGATGACTGAAATCATTTCGGGACTTCGTGTGTCGCGATTCTTCAAGACTCTACCCTCCTACTTTCCTGACTCGCGAAATTGCGAAAATCTGATCCAACGGTCTAGATCTCTCCTTTGATCAATGGCTACAATCTTTTCGCGATTTTGAATTTATTGAGTTCTGATAACTTTTCTCCTTGACCACTCCATCTCGAGAAACCACGAAATGCTAATCTTACACCATGCTTCCTTCCCAGTACCAACCGCTAGGATTGACCTTGCGATTTCGGATCTCTGTTTGACGCTAAACTTGGTGCAACTGTATGATCCCGATCACCCGATGGCTATCAATCCGATCTGCCTGATGGCTCTCCGCCATTGAAATTTGATCTTTCTCGCTCGCTTGATTTGAGTCAATATCAGACTGCTTCAAGTTTTTCACCTAGTTCTCACAAATGCAACCTATGTAGTTTACTTGAATGACTAGCTGAGGGCTTGAGAAAACAAAAGATTAGAGACAGAGATGAAGGGAGGAATGATCGGCCTAAGATAGAACAGGAAGGTTGAGGTCCGATACTTCTCATATAGAATGAAAAGGAAAAATAGGTTGATCAAACAGATGAAGTCCAATGGAAGAAAAGCTACAAGTCGAGAGGGAAAAACTTACGATCGGGTCTGCAAAAGGAGGAGAGAGAGGAAAAAATTTGCAGGCTTAGGTAGAAACCAAAAACTCCTAATGTTCTGACAATTTTGTGTGATAACAACACCTATTCTGGTTTTCCCAGATTGGAGTAAGGACTTCCATGTGCATGTCGATGCATCATATATTTCATTAGGAGTAGTGTTAGCACAACTAGGAGCAGGAGATATTGACCATCCACTAGTCTTTGCTAGAAGGAAGCTCTCTACAGCTAAGATAAATCACACTACTACCGAAAGAGAAGGTTTAGCCATGGTGTATGTGTTGCATACGTTTTGACACTACTTGTTGGGAGGACATTTTAAAATGTTCACTGATCACTCTGCGTTGAAATACCTAGTCAACAAGCCAGTGTTGGGGGGAAGGATATGCATATGGCTACTGTTATTCCAGGAATATGATTTTGAGATTGTGGTCAAGCTAGGGAGAATGAATAAGGGACATGACCACTTGTCTAGGTTAGAAAATGGAGAGGAGCCTACTAGTTTGGAGGATACGCTGCCAAATGCACAATTGTTGGCCATCAGAAAGTTTGATGATCGCTTCACTGAGATAGTCCAATTCCTATCAACAAGAATGCAACCTCGCGAATATAAAATCATTCAGAAGAAACAGTTGGTATTTCGTGCCGGAGATTTTTCAATTATAGCTGGACAGCTATATAAGATGGGACCTAATGAGATCTTGAGGAGATGTGTTATGGAGGCAGAAAGACCACTAATTCTGGAAGAAGCACATGAAGGCATCACAGGAGGAAATTATGCAAGTAAAGAAATATCGTAGAAGGTTCTTAGAGTTGGCCTCTGGTGGCCCACTTTACACAAATATGCTAAGGAATACTACAAAGCTTGCGATGTATGCCAAAGAGTTGGGAAACCTTCTAGAAGAGATGAGATGTCTTTAGCACCTCAAATAACTTTACAGGCATTTGAGAAATGGGCTATCGATTTTGTGGGACCTATCAACCCACCAAGAAAGTGCACAAGAGAAAGATACATCATCATTGAGACAAAGTATTTGACCAGATGGGCAGAAGCAAGAGTAGTTAAGGACTATAGTGCAACTACACTTGTGCGGTTCATATTCAATGATATCATAACTAGGTTATGATGCCCAAAGATCCTTATGAGAAATCAAGGTACACATTTTATTAATAAGACTATTGAAGCCTTGACTCAGGAATTTGAAGTTCACCATAAGAAGAGCACTCCATACCATCCACAGGAAAATGGAACAGTCGAAGCTTTCAATAAAATCTTGGAGAAATCACTAATGAAGATTTGTAGTTTGAACAGGGATAATTAGGATTTGAGAGTACCAGCAGTTTTATGGGATTATAGAACCACTTGCAAGAAGATGACAATGAAGACTCCCTTTAAGTTCGTTTATGGTCTAGAAGTAGTAGTACCTATGGAATATTTGGTTCCTAGTCTAAGAATTGCAACATTCACAGATATGGATGACACTAATGATGTTCAAAAAAGGCTTGCGCAATTGGTATAACTAGAGGAATACATATTTATTGTAGGATTCCATCAACAGGTACAGAAGGAATGAGAAAAGGCTTACCATGACAAACACATCAAGAAGAAATCATTTAAGCAAGGAGACCTAGTATTGGTATATGACAACAAGTTCATGAAGCATCTAGGGAAGTTCAGGACACATTGGATGGGGCCATATGAGGTTGCCTATGTTGCATAATGATCTAAGTGGATATCGGTGGCCACACACCTTTTTCAACTGATTGAAAACAATTTTCTAGCAATTTTGGTAATTTACTATTTTTAGCAGTTTTTAACTTCTGGGGCCATTTTGAGGCCCTAAGCGATGTTTTTTTGGGAAAACACGTTTGTAATATTTAAGTTCCTTTGATATTGCACCTAAAATGAATCTCCTTGACGATGCCTTTCCAACAGGCTATCATACGCCTAAAACGGAGATCGTATGCAAAAGTTACAACCCCATGAAGTTGATGTACTAACTTACCCAAATGGGGCCCACATGAATTTTGGTGCTTCATCTCCTAGGGTTAGGTTTTTGGATGTAGGGGACTTTTGGAATTATTTATTATTGAAAAATTCCTTCATAACCTCATTGTAATCATCTTCTTGCGAATGAGCGCAGCCATCACATTTCTTCTCAGAGATAAGCCGCCACCATTCTAGCGAGTCTTTCACTCTGTACTTTTACAGCCTCTGTACATTTATTTCATTAATAGAAAACATGTATTACTGTATATATGTGTTTATGGTTGCATCTCTGATACATTTCTGTTATATTATTGAATATCTGTGATATCTCTATGCGTTTTTTTATTATATCTTCGCTCTCATTTCGTGCCGAAAATAATCCAAATCAGTGGTATCAAAGCAGGTTGTTCTTGATCATTTTTTCAGTGCATGTCACCGACGAGGTCCAAGTAAAGCGAGTTGGTTCTTGAGCTTGTCTCTCTTGAGGACAATCACTCTCACACACCCAAGAAACCATCAATGGCGGAAGAAAATAAAAACGACGGAGCAAACGATCCTATCAATCTGTTGCTTGAGCAATCTCTCATACGACAAAGGCACAAAATGATGGAGATTTTTTCCCACATCCTTCAATGCCTCCCGATAGCATCAGGTGCATCTTCATCAAGCGGCCACTTTGGAGACACCTCGCCTTTTAAGGTACAGGTCAATTTTGATATTCCTATATTTGAAGGTCAGATAGATGCAGATACCCTAGATAAATGGTTAAATCTGTTAGAAGGTTATTTCTCTGTTCACAATTTTTCCAACAGAGAAAAGATCATCTTCATGCTCCTTAAGGCTCTCCCCCATGTCAAACATTGGTGGGAAACTTACTGGGAGAAAATTTCCATAGAGGAGTCTGGAATATATGGGGTCGATCCCACTTTGTATTTTTTTGTGAATGCGGTAAAGGAACAATATTAACCTGTTGGAAAATATGAGGACCAATACATGAGATGGACCACACTGCGGTAAGAGAGGGGCCAAGAAGTTCCAGAGTTTACCAATACCTTCCATACCTTGCACACCAAGCTGGGTATCAAATACTCTAAAGGACATTTGGTTCTGAAATACAGTGGGGCTCTACATAAATACATCCAAATTGAAATGGATATTTTAAAAATCTCATCACTCGGTGTTGCTTATCGATATGTTGTTAAAATTGAGCAAAAATTTAAGCACCTAACAAACAGTCTCCCGAAAACTAGTCCAAGCTATAGGAAAAGAAGGGTCACGAAAAGACAAAGAAGGACACTGGAAAATGGTGTGATTTCCACAAAATCCCCTGGCTCAACACCGATGAATTTCACTCAAAACAGTCATTGGTGGTTGAGATCAAAGACAAGGAGCCAAACCCTGATTCAAAATCTGATTATGAAAATACTGGTAAAAGACATATCATCGACACAAACCCCATTGCTATTGTCGCGACCGCAAAAATTCAGTCAAAAGAACCAACAGATCCTGAAGAGGGGGAGCACCTTTTTCATTCACAAATGTGGGTGAAGGGGACCCCATTGCATTTTATTGTTGATAGAAGAAGCCAAAAGAACCTCATCTCAGGAGAGGTTGTCAAACAGTTGGGATTGTCAACAACACCACACCCACAGCCATACAACATCGGGTGGCTTCGCCAAGGATGAGATCTTCATGTCATCCAGCAGTGTTGATTGTCATATGACATCCAACCCTTCAAGGATGAGGTATTATGTGATGTTTCCCCACTGGTTGTCTATGATGTTCTCTTGGGCCAGCCATATATGTGGAGACGCCATGTTGTTTATGAGTCTCGACCCCATAGTCTCATTGTTTCTCTAGGGGGTCATCTCTATAGAATACTAGAGGTAGTTTTGACTATTGTTCCACCTAAAAAGTGCCACAAGGTACTATCTCATACTGCAAAATTCAGCTTCTTCACAATCTGTTCAAAAGGGGAACATAAGGACACTGCAACCACTACAACCTCGCCAAAAGCACCTTATATCCAATAGAAGAAGGTTGACAAGGTTGTAGAAAAGCACAAATATTCCTTCTGCACACTGTCCTCTCATGTAGCTCAACTTTTTTAACAGACTCAGCCTCAACATGTCCTTGATAGACTTCCACAAACTGAGTAGCGCGACGTCTCCAGCAAGGCAAGCAGCTCACCAAGATTCAGATTCAGCAAACACTTTTTCCTCTCCCTCGAGAACTCAACGCAATGGAGACCATTGCTTCCTAAGGAGGGAGGATTGATCTAGGTGTATATATTTGGCCACCCACCTTTTCCAACTGGCTCAAAAAAAAATTCTGGCAATTTTGGTAATTTACTATTTTTAGCAGTTTTTAACTTTTGTGGCCATTTTGAGGCCCTAAGCGATGTTTTTTGGGAAAACAGGTTTTCAATAATGAATTTATTTCAATATTTCACCTAAAATGAATATACTTGACGATACCTTTCCAATGGGCTATCATATGCCTAAAACGGAGATTGTATGCAAAACTTACGACCCTCGGAACTTGATGTACTAACTTACCCAAACTGGGCCCACATGACTTTTGGCGCTTCATCTCCTAGGGTTAGGTTTTTGGATGTGGAGGGATTTTGGCACTCCTTCTTATTGTAAAAAGGCCTTCAGAGTCTCATTGTAATCATATTCTTGTGAATGAGTGCAGTCGTCACATCTCCTCATAGATAAGCCACCACCATTATACCGAGTCTTTCACTCTATATTTTTACAGTCTCTGTACATTTATTTCATTAATAGAAATCCTTTATTACTGTATATATATGTTTATGGTTGCATCTCTGATACATTTATGTTATATTATTGAATATCTATGATATCTCTGTGCATTTCTTTATTATATCTCCGCTCTCATTTCGTGCCGAAAATAATCTGGATCAGTGGTATAAGAGCAGGTTGTTCTTGATCATTTTTTCAGTGCATGTCATCGACGAGGTCCGAGTATAGAAAGTTGGGTCTCGAGCTTGTCTCTCTTGAGGAAAATCACTCTCACACACCCAAGAAACCCTCAATGGCGGAAGAAAATAAAAATGACGGAGCAGACGATCCTATCAATTTGTTGCTTGAGCAATCTCTCACATGAAAGAGGGACGAAATGATGGAGATTTTTTCCCACATCCTTCAATGCTTCCTGATAGCATCAGGTGCGTCTTCATCAAGTGTCCACTTTGGAGGCACCTCTCCTTTTAAGGTACAGGTCAATTTTGATATTCCTATATTTGAAGGTCATATAGATGTGGATGCCCTAGATAAATGGTTAAATATGTTAGAAGGTTATTTCTCTGTTCACTATTTTTTCGACAGAGAAAAGATCATCTTCGCACTCCTTAAGGCTCTCCCCCATGTCAAACATTGGTGGGAAAATTACTGGGAGAAAAGTTCCGCAGAGGAGTCTAGAATATATGGGGTCTAGCCCACTTGGGATTTTTTTGTGGATGCAGTAAAGGAACAGTATTACCCTGTTGGAAACTATGAGGACCAGTAGATGAGATGGACCACACTGCAGCAAGAGAGGGGCCAAGTAGTTCTATAATTCACCAATACCTTCCATAGCTTGTGCACCAAGATAGGTATCAAAGACTCTGAACAACATTTGGTTCTGAAATACCGTGGGGCTCTACACAGATACATCCAAACTGAAATGGATTTTCTGGACATCTCATCACTCTGTGTTGCTTATCGATACGCTGTTAAAATCGAGTAGAAATTTAAGCACCAGAACAAACGAGAGTTCGGGTCTGCAAATCCGCAACAACCAAAGTATGACAAAGATGACCCTAACAAATAGTCTCCTGAAAATCGGTCCAAGCCACAAAAAAAGAAGGGTCACGGGAAGACAAAGAAGGACACCGAAAAATGGTGCGATTTCCACAAAATCCCCTCGCACTACACCAATGAATGTCGCTCAAAACAATCATTGGTGGCCGAGATCAAAGACAATGAGACAAATCTTGATTTAGAATCTGATTCTGAAAAGACCGGTAAAAGACATATCATCGACGCAAACCCCACTGCTATTTTCGTGACCAGCAATTCAACCAGAAGAACCAACAGATCCTGAAGAGGGTGAGTGCCTTTTTCATTCACGGATGTGGGTGAAGGGGACCCCGCTGCATTTTATTGTTGATAGCGGAAGCCAGAAGAACCTCATCTCAGCAGAGGTCATCAAACAGTTGGGATTGTCGACAACACCACACCCACAACCATACAACATCAGGTGGCTTCGCCAAGGACGAGATATTCGTGTCAGCCAGTAGTGTCAATTGTCATATGGCATCCAACCCTTCAAGGATGAGGTATTATGTGATGTTTCCCTACTGGATGTCTATGATGTTCTCTTGAGCCAGCCATATATATGGAGACACCATGTTATTTATGAGTCTCGACTCCACAGTGTCATTGTTTCTCTAGGGGTACATCTCTACAGAATACCAGAGGTAGTTCCGACTATTGTTCCAGCTAAAAAGTTTCATAAGGTAGTATCTCATACTGCAAAATTCAGCTTCTTCACAATCTGTTCAAAAGGGGAACAGAAGGACATTGTAACCACTACAACCTCGCCAAAAGCACCTTATATCCAATAGAAGCAGGTCGACAAGGTTGCATCAAAGCGAAAATATTCCTTCTACACACCGTCCTCTCATGTAGCTCGAATTTTTGAACAGTCTCAGCCTCAACAGGTCTTTGACATACTTCCACAAACTGAGCAGCGCGACGTCTCCAGCAAGGCAAGCAGCTCACCAAGATTCAGATTCAACAAACACTTTTTCCTCTCCCCCGAGCACTCAACGCAATGGAGACCATTTATTCCTAAGGATGGAGGATTGGTCCAGGTGGATATCGGTGGCCACCCACCTTTTCCATTTGGCTCAAAACAATTTTCTGGCAATTTTGGTAATTTACTATTTTTAGCAGTTTTTAACTTCCGAGGCCATTTTGAGGCCCTAAACGATGTTTTTTGGGAAAAAATGTTTGATATATGTAATTTCCCTCAATATTTAACCTAAAATTTATCTCCTCGATGATACCTTTCCAACGGGCTATCATACGCCTAAAACGGAGATCGTATGCAAAAGTTACAACCCCGGGAAGTTGATGTACTAACTTACCCAAACGGGGTCCACATGACTTTTGGCGCTTCATCTCCTAGGGTTAGGTTTTTGGATGTGGAGGGATTTTGGAATTCCTGTTTATTGTAAAAATTCTTTCAAAGCCTCATTGTAATCATCTTCTTATGAATGAGCGTAGCCGTCACATCTCTTCTCAAAGATAAGCCGCCACCATTCTAGCAAGTCTTTCACTCTGTATTTTTACAATCTCTATACATTTATTTCCTTAATAGAAATCATTTATTACTGTATATCTATGTTTATGGTTGCATATCTGATACATTTTTGTTATATTATTGAATATTTGTGATATCTTTGTGCGTTTCTTTATCATATCTCCACTCTCATTTCATGTCAAAAATAATTTGGATCACAGAAGGTGGAGCTGCGCAGTTGAAGACTTTGAATGGAGAATGGAAGGAAGGTTTGGTGAATCGGAACCGGTTGAAATTTTACTATGTCAACCAGTTTCCTTGTAGCTCTCAGTAACAACAGAAGAAGAAGGGTGTAGGTACCAGGTGCAGTTGAAACTGGGTACTAGACACAGAAAAGACAATCTGCACACAGTGGGGAGGGATAGAGTAGAAATCATAGGTTTCTCTGTGCAATCTAAAGTCGAAGTAAAACAGAAGGGTCAGACCTGCAGTGCCTCGATATGAGTCACATGTGAGTGTTGGGGGCATGTTGGCCCTTGGTTATGGATTAAGGAAGAAAGAGAAGAATAAGGAAGAGAGAAGATGAATTACGAACTACGTGGAAGGCACATTGACTGAGATTGGGTCGAAGTGGTCAAAGAAGAGGAAAAGAAGGAGAGAAGTAAGGGAAAACGAGTCATTGGACAAGAATATCGAGGAAGACAGATCATAAAGGAATATGGATCTTGGACAACTCAGCAAGCAGAAAAATCCACCAATGGATGCTTTGGATAACCTCGCGGGAAGGACAGAAAGATAGGCTAGCGAAGCCCTGAAAATGTGGGTCAAGTGGACCTAGGGTGTTAGACACTTAGGGTTTTTACACCTAGGTTTCAGCCTAAGTTTTTTGGAGAGTTATTGTAATGTATAAATAAAGGTCTAGAGTACCTGGGATGGGTTAGTTCTGAGTTTGTTATTGGCTAGAGTTGTGTTGTGATATCAAGTGATTATTGTTGTGTGAGAGAGAAGTGTTGTGTGTGAGATCACTCTAGTATTGTAAGATCTTCAGTTGGGTGTGAAGATCAACCATGCAGCTAGTTGCACAGGGAGGGGAGAGAAGAAGAGAAAGAGAGAGAGATATGTAAACTAAGCGCGTAGATAGAACTGTATGTTTTCATATAATATCAATAAACACAGTTATGTGGACGTAGCCCTAGGGAGAGGGTGAACCACGTATATCTTGTTGTCTTCTATGGTTGATGTTGTGTTCTTTTCTTCGTGTTAGTCTGTTATTGCATTATTGAGCTAGATTTGAGATATAACTATGTGAAGTAGGTTTAAGTTGGTAAATAATATCTAGTTGTTGTGTGTTATCGTTGTGGATCCACTTTGCATTTCCTCTGGTTGTATACATCTGTGTCTTGCAACCCCCTATTGCTACTTCGGGTGATACTGCATTTGCTTCGCGAGTGTTGGTGAAAGGGCCACTAGTTAGGGCTTATTGGTGTGTTGTTAGAGTTGAACCCTAGGTCTGCCCCTTGCCAACAGATTGCAATACCCCAAGTCCGAGCCCTTGTGAAATGTAATGATGTTTATAGGCTGGTGAGCCAAGTAATTATAAGTTGGTAGGCTTATGTGTTTATTAGACCCAAGAGCTTAGATGATAAGGCCAGTGGGATTGATTTTGTTTATGTAATTATGTAGATTATTAATAAAATACATCTTTGTGTGTAGACCGACCACGAAGAAATATTTATGGGGGACTAAGCTCCACTAGGTAGGGAAAGGGATGGGGCTGAGAGGCTAGGAAAGAGGGGCTAAGCTTGAGGGCTTAACCCAAGGGAATATTGTAATATATTCCTGAAAAAAAAATACTAAAGTTGGGAAATAAACCCAATTATCCTAAGTTCCTTTAGGGAGAGGAACAAACTCCAAGTGGAGAGGAACGTGTTCCTGGAGAGCCAAGTGTCACCCATGACGCATGCAGATTTATGTTGGAATTTCCACCATTGTTGGGTCCATGAACCATTATGGCCACCTTCCTGAGGAGTTCGCTCTCACCATTCTGGCTCTCTCACGATCCTGAATACTAACCATTCTCACCATTTTTCTTGCTCGCTCTCAGCATTATGACGAGTTTGGCCATTTTAGTTTTCCCCGCAAGCTCATCCGCAGGATTCTAGCCATCCCTTGGGCAGTTCATGCATGCACTAAACAAGCACGCATCCAGAGCCATTTCCGCCATTGTGAACCTATGTAATAGTTGATTCGTCCCCTTGCCTTACCCGATATTGGTTGTTGTGGATTGAAGAGGTGGGTTGTCAGGCTCGTGGTTGAAGAAGCAAGTTGTCAGGCCTGTGAGAAACTATCTCCAGGTGAGAGAGTTTGTTGGGGAAGTGATTTCTCCTAGAGGGAGTTCAGCAGCCGCTACGGAGCTCTGAGAATTCTTGATCTGGCATGTTGTTGAAGCCCTGGAAGGGAAGTGGAGCAGTCGATGGACTGTGGAATAGTGAAGGTGCATATTCCCAGGGTGGGACAAGCATGTGGGGAATGAGAGTCCATGAGCAGTGGGCGTAAGTAGGATCCTTGGAGAGAATCCTTCCAGTTGCACTATGCAGTTTCCCATAGCCTCATCTTAGTATAGTATTCTTTGCCTTGGGTGGAGTTTAGTCCCAGCTCGGGGGTGACTCACTGCTAATAGCTTGGAGCAGCGTGGTCTAAGGCTGGGAGGTTCGTGGAAGGTCTTCACATAGTAGGTTGTCTTATCATAAAATATAAGTACCAATTATATGTTAATTGTACGTTGTGTATCTTGTACATGTGTTATAATGTTATCATAATTTCCTGTGTTTATTGCATGTATGTATTATTGTCGCTTCCGCATGAATTATGTGTATGAACAGAATGTTATGTTTGTTTAAAATTTCATCATCATCATCATATATATATATATA